>VWZP01002900.1:180352-210248 GCA_013396995.1 Dicaeum eximium
CCCCCCCTTCTATTTACTCTTGTTCAACAGTCTGGCTTCTCTTTTCTATTCTCAATTTCTCTTCCTTGCCTCCCTTTGGATACCCTTTTTCCTCTTCTTTTCTGGGTTGCACTAAGCATATAATCTTTCAGTGTTTGCTAGTGTATTTACTGATCTCATCTGTTCCTTGTTTGTTGTAATCTGCTTCACTTATGCCAATGAACACAGTAGTAAACCACACCTCTTGGAGTATAATGTTTACCCAAATGCTTCAGGAAGGGGGAATGCCTGAGCACTTGCAACAAAAGATGTGTAAAAGAGAAGGGGAGTGGAAAAAGAGGAAAGAAACCTGTGCAGAGCTGCAATTACTGGAAGTCTTTCTACTGATGTTGTTTGATGATAAATGTCTGAATCAGAGAGCCTTCACAGTAACAGGTGTGTAAAGCCACCTACGCAAAGTAACTCAGATTTTTTATGTCCTTCACAAATGCTCTCAAGCTGCACTGTGGTTTGAACAACACTTACATTTACCTTTTGAAAAATGGTGTGAAGAAGAAGTATCGCCGCTACATTTACATTTTTATAGTATGGCTTGCTCTGAAACTGTTAGAGGAGATTGCCTGGCTTAAAGCCTGGCTCCAATGATTCCTGGAGGATATTTTTTTCTGCAGCATCCAACTACCATATGGGGTGCCAAGAAGCATAAAAGAGATTTCAGAAGCAATTCCATGATTACAGTTACTATACATTAAAGGCACAGAATAACTGCTGTAAATTATCTGTATGGTTCTTGCATAATAAATTACTTTACTCACATCACAGGTGACAGGCTTCCATTACAGATCATTTTGTTTAAATGCATGGCAATCTTTTTAAACAGATGACTTCTAGCTTCAGAAATCCTGCGACTCTGACAGTATCTCATTCCAGACCTGCCATTAAATCTCCTCTGAGTGACCTTGAGCAAATTATTCTTCACCCCACTGTCCTGGTTGTCTCACCTCCTGTGAGGTCTGCCTGTCTTAGGTATTCAGATAGTGACAATCTCTAGAGTAGAGAGATAATTTTATCATGTTTTAAATTCTTAATGCAATGGAGCCTATACTAGTCTGTAGGAACTTCTGCAATAAATACTTAATAATGACAATTCATCATACTAATAGAATGACTTTTGGAACACGAGTGGTGAGAAAGAGTAAGAGTCAATTATTTCAAAGATTTGGACTGGAGGATGAGTTGCAATGAACAGTGGTTGAGGACCATACAAGCAGCACCACCTGTGAAGGCTTTGATTGAAATGACTCAGCACAGGGAGGACAGAGGGAGGATAAGAATCCTGTTTTCCATAGCAACCTTCAACTCAGATATGAAGCTATTCTTTTCTCTGCTGAAATTGTGTGGTATTTTCTATAATCACTTCTTTTTTCCATTGAAAGTATTTTTGACCACAGCCATTACCCAGCTCCTGGGTAGCACTCACTGATCTCTTGGCAATCAGCAGACTATGTTCTATATCTTCCTCAGAGCCTCTTAGGTTTCTTTATTTTCTATTTATACTCTTTTGGGCACTTTCATGAATTGGACTTCTAGCTCTGTAAGTTTACGAAGCCTATAAGGATTTCAGATTTTTTTCTGGGATATCCCCAGTAAAAATGGACTCTCCAATTCCTGGAAGAAGTGATGTTTGAAACTTCTTGATTAATTTGCAGAGGATGTGTACATACTGAGAGAAGCAGGTGCCTTACAGCAAACAAGAAGTGCAAGAATATATAATTTAAAATTGCACCAAAGCACAAAATGACTGAATTAAGATTACACAGCTTCAATACTGTCATTTTCCAACTGTCTAGAACTTAAGTGGTCACATGAGTAGTAGTTCTTTTAGGATTTTTGGTTTTATGGAGGTTCTTAGGTTTAAAAGGCAAGCAAGACTTCTCAACCTCTCTGTTAAAAATCCCCTTATATTTTACGGACAATCCTCTGAAGTTTAGGAATTTATTTTTTTTCTCCTTAAATTCTGAGTGGAGTGCATACCAGCAGTCAGAGCCTTTTCACTTTACAGTGTGTTTTCAGTGCACTTGTTTTTCATTTCTCCTTCTCACCACTTCTGTTGCAGTCTCCCTTCCTTAAACACCTTTTACTCCCTCCCCCTCTACTGTTTCAAATCTGCCCACTTTGTTTCTCTTGCCAGTACCTCTCTCTCTCCTACTCATCATGCCAATATTCCTTCTTTACACACCCCCAAGTCTTCCTCTTCACTCTCAGGCTTTGAAACTAGGCTGTTTTTCCCTGTGCATCAAGACACAGGAGTTTTCCTCTGTTGATTTTTAACAGCCAAGTTCCACACCAATATTTTGGTGCTTTCAGAAATAATTTTAATAACACCTGTAATGCTTAGGACAGAGTTGATCTTCAATAAGTTTAGCAATCAAACACTAATAAAACTCTACATAATATGTTCTGTTATTTTTCCCAAATTCTTATCTTGGCTTCATATAGTACATTGTTTTCACTGAGGTGCCTACATGTGTGTGTTTGACACTACATATCCTATGCCATAGCATGTGAGACCGAAATCTTTTCATTGAGCTGAGTTTAGATACTAGGAAAAAAACCCAAAAACCTCCTGTAAATTCTACACAAAGAAATGACTGATAATTTAGCTGAAATTTTACCCCCTTTACATTTTAGGCAGAGAGCAACTGACATACACTTAATAGCTAGACCAGCCATACTTTTTTAGACAAAGTTGCAAACGAATGAAAACTTGGTATTATATCAGAAACTAGAAGCTAATTTTAAAATCAACCAATTTTTAAATTATGGGACTACCTATGCCCCATAATGCTTAGATGTACACTGTAAGTGTCCATTTCTTCCCACATTGTGTTACTTTCTCTACTTATCTGTGCAACCTTTCCCTCCTGCCCCTGCAAAAGCACCTAAGAACTTCTAGGGAGTTGGAGGCTGAATTGGAGGTCAGCAGCCCTTTCTCCTGAGTCCCTTCCAGCTAGTGCAGTTTGCTGAGATATGAATTCCCATCTCTGAAGGACTGGCTTCTCTTCTTGCTGGAAAGAAACCATATCTGAGGAAAAGATGTGGTAAGACATCACGTCCCTGCCCAGTCTTGCCCACACCATCTGCCCTGGGCCATCAGCCCCTGCTTCAGTGACACCACAGCAGGGCAGGTGACCTGCCCCTCCCAGCTGTGCCCTGCCTAGCCTTGGGCCATGATGACCTGGGCTCACATCCTGGCCTGGTCTCAGCCCATCCTTGTCCCCATGGAGGTACCAATGCCCATGGCTGGGGCTGCCTCAGTCACCCTGGCTGCCCTGTCCTGGCTTGGGCAGTGGGATGGGCTCTGGCTGCCAGACCCTTCCCTTTGGGGACCCTTTGCTGCTCCTGGACCACAGCCCCAGGGAGCTTCTGGCTCCTGCTGCAGCCTGACACCGTGAGCAGAAGCCCTGCCTGTACCTTCACCTTGCTGATGGAAGTCTGAAACATGAGGGAGCAGCGAGGCCAAACTTTAATGCTGTTGAAAACAAATCAGTTTCTCAGAAAGGTAAGCAAAGAAATAGAAAAAGACAAAGTCTGCCTTGTGCATTTCATATGCTGAGGAATGGTTTAGGTGATGCAGAAATAATGAGTTTACTAGGCTTCACTGATGGAAGGGAAATATTAGAAAATCATAAGTGCAAGAAGTCATTGGAAAGTTTCTTACAGATAATTATTATGATGTCCTTGGACACGATGCTTATTTTTCTGTTCCTGACATAAATAGAACATAATAAATAATAAGGAGAAGGTCAATGCAATGCATCATTTATGTTGGTTTTAATATCTGGATTAAAAAAATAGAAAGTAGTTTTAAAGCAGGCTGAATATATGTGCATTTTATGGATCTTAGTCAAAAGGGTAAAATACACCCACATATTCACACATAACACAAACACACTTTTTCTTATTCCAGACTGACTTTTAAAGTACTTTCATCTTATTGGATGTAAAGGGTTTGGGTATTTTTTCTCTGGTATTCCGAAATTAATTTAACTGGTTTTCCTTCTTGATACACAACAGCATCTTCTAAATGGTAACAGTATTTATTGCTTTCTGGAGAGGGAAGGTAGTCATGGTCCTAGGGACCCTCAGGAGGGAAGCTGGCAGTCAGCTAATGAATACACAATTAATTATTTCCTGAAAAGTCATGGGAACTGAAAAAAATGTTAGTTTTTAAGACTTCAGGCTTAATATAAGAAAGATAAATAATCTAAGGTGACTCTTGTCTGAATCACTGCAAAGAGTATGGATCTACTTTTTGTGGCAAGGAAGATATATTTTGTATTTTTCTGTCTACAGAATCTCACACAGTTATTGTGGCAGAGAGAGAGAAATAGAAACTGAGATAAAAGAATAGCTTTTTTTTCTCAGCTTTCTGGTTCTGTTGTCTTAGTGCTAAGTGGTGTAAGTAACTGGGATGAAGCTGTGAATTGCGTTCATAGACACAAAGGATCTGGAATCTATAGTGAGCATTTATCAAAGAAGGACCAAATTAGAATTGCAGCTTGAAATATAATTTCCAAACAAAATTACAATTGCAGTTTTCAACATTCCCATGAGAGGAAGCGAAGAGGCAGGTACTGATCCCATTGCTCTTGAAACCAGTGACAGGACTTGAGGAAGTGGCCTGAAGCTGAGTCAAGGGAGGTTTAGGCTGGATATCAGGAAAAGGTTTTTCACCCAAAGTATGGTTGGGCACTGGAAGAGGTTTCCCAGGGAAGTGGTCACAGCACCAAGGCTGGCAGAGTTCATGAAGTATTTGGACAGTGCTGTCAGGCACATGGTGTGATTCTGCAGGTGTCCTGTGCAGGGCCAGGGGTTGGACTCAGTGATCCTGGTGGGTCCCTCCCAGCTCGGCATGTGATACGGCTCCACTCTGTGATTCAGTGAGAACTATCAGAGTACATCTGCCTTGCAACTATGAAATAGCAGTCTGTGCCAGCCATTATCTTACCCTAACTTATGAATATAACATGACTTTCAGTATGGTACAACTGCTTAAGAATAACCCCAGGCAGTTAAAGTGCCTCAAACTGCTGCCTGCCATCACAGCCAGGTGATTGCTCATTTGCCCAGGGACACAGGCAAATGAGGTGTTTGCTCCTTCCTCTCAGCACAGGCTGGTTCCGCTACGAGTGGCTGATGTCACACTTTCAAGCTCCTGATTGCAGTGGAAAGATGCCCATAATAAATAAAACAGTGACAACAGCAACAGAAATGTCACTTCCCCTTTGGAGAAATTAGGAGTGGAGAACACCGTTTTAAACCTCACCAGGATTGATCATTACTGACTTTTCTGAACTAATGAATAAGGAGAAAGAATTAAATCTATTGTAACTCAGACAGCTTTCACCTGACAACTGAGAACCTCTAGGACATGCAGGCAAACAGGCCACATATCTGTGAACAAAAGCAGTGTATTGTAAGGGCCTCATCTCAGCACACTGTACTCAATAACACTCCTTCTGGTTTCAGAAAAAAACCAAAAAACAACTTAGGGACTTTTTCCTTCTACTCCCACTCCTATTCTCCACCTCCCACTCCTGACATATTATAAGAAAAATCTCAGACACATGATGGAACAGTTGATTTTTTTTTCTATGACCCACTCAATCAGAAATAAAAGAAGTGCCACTGGTTAAGCACCACAGTGTATAAGCAGCAGAATAAGCCTGAGTGTCTTTACCACAGTTGAGTGAGACACTATAAATGTGCCTGTATAATCCTTCTTGTCATGTTGTAGACGCTACAGAAAATTCTGCACCAAGAATTTGTTTTCTTGGATTTTGTGGGAAGTAGATAATAAAAAAGGATAGAAAAAGTGGTCAGGAAGTGAATTTCGCTTCCATGAAAAATGTAGTATATAAATGTATCCTATCAAGTAGACAAAGTTAAGCCATCTTGCTTTCTGTCACTTTCTCACAACATATTATGCAATAGAAAAAGAACATAAAAATCTCTCTTGTAGACAACTATGCAGAAATATTAAATGATTCACTAAATTCCTCCAGAAGCCCAGCAGATGATGGCAAAAGAGACCTTTGCATTTCTCAGTGTGACTGGAAAGAAAAATATAATATACTAAATCTGGATATAGCTGTGTTTATTTTTAAATAGGAAATGAGGAACAATAATCATAAGAATTACTTTAGTAGCTCTCAAATATTTTGAGCATAGCTTATACTTTGCTTATGTTAAAAGGTATCTCTACCACTAGTGTTTCTCTAAATGAAATTTAAATCCTCATTGAACATGAAAAAAGCTGAGAAAGATAAAATGTCTTGGTCAGTCTCAGTCCACATACTTTAGAATTAATTGCCATTCTCCTGCAGTTTATTTAACAGTGTAGCTCTAAATCATGGAAATTATGTAGGAAAAAAACCCCATATATTTAATTTAATTATATAAAAAATGCATACATGCTGAGGATTTAATAGAACTTCAGTTTAAGAGAAATAGGTTCTAGGAAGTGATACAAAACTGCCATAATTTTCAGGAGGAGTTGCCACTGATGACTACTGAAGAAATGAGTCAATGATTGCTTAATGAATTCCTGCTTTTCTACTCAGGCCAAACCATTTGATTTACTGGTTCGTTTCTCTTCCAACAATGTAACTTTGCTGTATAGGCAGAAACTCTTCAAGGCAGAGATCATCATACTTGTGAAACATGGGATGTGTGTTTGTACAGGTCCTACAACAAATCTCAATCCCTTCAGTTCCATCTAGAGGCTCGAGTGCACAACAGCAGCAGCAATCACCCAGCACAGACGGACGGACGGACTTGTGCACGGGCGGGGAAAAAATGAAATGAGTAAAGCACCAAAATACTATTTTTATGGATTTGTGCCTTCTTGTCTCATTCTCAGACCCAGCTGAAGTTTTCCCTGTGTTAAAATAATTTATAAGTCTGTTTCTGGGTAGATCCTCTTGTGGTGGAAGCATCTGAGCTAACCTGCCGGTGCTCCGCTCTCACTACCCGGTCACTCAGTCATGGGAAGGCTGTGGGAAGTGACCCAACTGGCTCGGGATGGGACACATCCAGCTACATACTCGAGCACAGAGGAAATCAGTATAATCACCATTTCCTGAGGTCAGTCTGGTCAACCCGAAAGGTCCATTTGTCACAGGAAGCAAAGACCAGTATGTTAAAAGATCTGCTAAAATACACCCTGTGATTGATTAGGTTGAGGGTGTTTGCTCTTCTATATCTACAGAAAACTAGAGATTCCCTGATTAAGGTACCGGAAAGGAAAATGTTAAAATGATAAAGCATTTCTGTGACTTTTATGCCTGTGAAAAACACTAATTTTATTTTATGACTCCTGGTTTTCCTGTATTAAAACACAGACATAATATGACCACTTATAATACTCTTTTGAATGTTGTCTTAATGATATACAATTAAGTTATGAGCTGCCAAATGTACTCGGAAATGAGTAGTGAAACCACATAGTGCTGAAGTTCACACATATTTGATTACACTTCAGACATACTCAGCACAGAGTTTACAGGTCACACTCCCATCTGATCTGGTCTGGTGTTACTTGGCAGATTTCAAGTTACACTTTCTTACAGCAGATGAGAATGCTCCTACATATCTATTAAAACTCATTAAACCAAGCATTATTACTGAAGACTATAAAATAAATCAGTAAGTCAATAAATTAAAAAAAAAAGCAATTTCTGCATAAACCCACGTCACTTATATTTGTAGTATTTCCTATCTCTTTTATTAGATATTAGTCTTCTGTAGAGTTACTTCCTGTGGAAAGCAGAAGGACAAGAGGTATTTCAATACTTTGAATACTTGACTCTTTTCATACAGTGTTTGTACCCTCAGCAGAAGTAAAACAGCTGTTCCAGAAGCTTCTCATTCAAGGTTTCTCCCAGAGAAAGATTTTCACTTAAATCTGCTCAGGTGAATAATCATTTGGATCAGGTAAAAAATTTCCATATCTTCCGTTTCAACTGGAGAAACTTTAAGAATTAACTAGTGTCTCTATCTACTTTTTAAAAGTCAATTTATGATCACTAAATCCAAGGTTATTTCATGTAGGTAGCTGTTTTGCAATCAGTGTGTTTATTGCTTGCCAAAATCAACCTTTGAAATGGCAACATACAGCATTTAGTTAATGAATATAAAAATTTCTATAAGCTCTGAAGTGTTGAAATAATGAGGTCCCACCATTTGTGCAGTACAGCTCTAATTCATATTTATCTCCCTACTAACTTTAAAGTAGCCTCACCACCGAAGGTCAAATCTGACATTTGTATTTAAGAAGCATATCTAATTCTATTTCATTAGAAGATGGTTTACCAGCTCTTTCCAAATCAATTTTGACTCAGATAGATTACCACTTAATTCTTTGTCCTCCTCCATATCATTAAAGTGCAATATTGAATCCATGTGTCCTACTTTTGTCACTCATGCTCAAGAATATGAATTCAGATTGAAAGTGCTCTGAAGAAAGGGTTACTCGATTTTCTCTGCCCTGACTATCTATTCTGAAAGAGAAGTTTAAATAATGCTAATTTTTTAAATCTTGAAAAAGAAAGACTGAGAGATATTTAAGAACAGTAGGTATATTCACCAGAAAAATAATGATGGAAAAGAGTGGTTTAACCTGGATAACACTGGCACAAGTCACAGTCTAACAGGTTTTGTGATAGAGCTTTTATAACCAAATCTTATGATGTGATTGCCTGCCAAAGCTGGTTGCAGTGATCCAGGAGGCCCTGTCTGATCCTGTGAGACACACAGTGAGAAAACTCCATGACAGTGCTGCAATTAGACTCTCAGTGGTACTCTGAATTTCCACTCTTGCATTATTTTGTAAAGACAACTATAGTACATGTTAATTCTTTTCTAGGTTTAATTTCTTCAAATATGAAAAAATATTAATTAATGAACCATGTACAAAGGAAACTTATTAGCAGATTACTGCAGTAAAACAAATGTTAGGTGGTTCAAAGATGTATCTGTATTTCTGAAGAACAGTTAACTGAAAGTAGACTGCATTTTGCTGTTGCATATGACCTTAAAATCCAAATCAGTCTGTCTTGAAGTTTCACCTTAACATGGGTAAGGTGAGAACTTATTATGTCTCCTGAAAACATTTAATGTAATAAATAGTGAAGTGAATAATGTAAGTGTAGTGAAATTAAATTTAGGAAGAAATACTGTACAACTTAAAAACAATTTATCATAGGGAAAATCTACTATTAAAAAGACTCAGAACACCTGGATTAAAATTATTCAAAACTCATTTCACTGGCACCCTTGCAACAGAAATATATGTTATAATTTAATGTTAGGACTGTTCTAACATCTGAAGGTGTGTGGCATGCATATTTGCATAAAAGTGTATGAAGAAAATAAAAAGTGAAAGCTGAATATTTGTCCTAATGAAAAAAATTTCTTTGGCTTTACTTTGGAATAGGTGTATATTTAATTACAAGATACTGTATGTACTTGTAAAATTCAAAGGGCAAGTGAAAAGAAAGTGGTAGATGTAAGCATAACACTGCCTGAGCAATTCTGCAGCAGACAGTGCCAGAGGCAGTATTGTAAGCACACCCACCAGAGGAGATAGCCGCAGTACTGGATGTTTTCATAAGAGCTAGAAGAGACAAATTTGGAATTATTGCCTTTGGGTCATGAATTTTCAGTCATGTACTGCACGTGGATTTGTACACATGGGGAGGTTTTAGGGAAAGGAGGCAGTAAAAAGGTCTGCTGTTCAATTCAAGGTGTTACAGCATATGATACAAGCAGACAAATCTGGATTCTGCCTTCACTTGCCTGCTAGGTAGGGAAAAAATGCCTGTGAGTTTGGAAATTGGTTTAAATGCACTTAGGTAGTAATGGAGAAGGAATGGTGTACATGGAGATATTATTGGACCTTCCCAGCATGCACATGTAATGCATGGGTTTTCTACAATGTAGATGAAAGTCACCCAAGTCACCATTCACTGATGTTCAAATTAATATTTTCTAAGTCAAGTGTTATTAGTACTCTTGTAAACAGACATAGAACTAAAATTAGTAAGAAAAAAAGAGAGGAGAAGAAAACTTTAGAGTAATCTAACTTCTTTGCCTTTTTCTGCTAACAATTTTCTCTTTGGTAGTAACAGTGCAGATAATGGTCTATCAAGCACAGAGAGCTGAACATTTTTCAGAGTAGCTCACATTAAAGGCTTCCATCCATTTCTTTCACCCTCCTGTTATGTAACAGATTTACATATCTTCTCTATATGTGAGAGTTTGGCATTTGGGGTGCATGCCTGGGTGGAAATAGAATAAAATATTAGGAGAAAAATGATATTACGTCTACATAGCTATCTGATTTAATAATTCCAATTTATAAATGGTGAATATTCCTTGACTCAAAAATATGTACTGGGTACCTTAGATATTCCATCATTTAGATAAATAGTTATGTTTATTTAACTCTACCCTTCTGACTTGGGAATTATGCAATTTCTGTCTTTATGTTATAGTTCTGCTCAAGATCTTGTAAGTTACAGTGACATTTCTGCAGTTGATTCTCTTCCTGCAATGGTCTCTCTCAATAACAAACTCCAAGCCCACCAGCATGATGAAGTATTTTGCCTGGTCATTTTCAATTTCTATACTAAGTTTCCATATGGCATACTAATAAGAAAAGAAAAGACAATCCAGTATGATTGACAACCCCAAAAAGTCTTAGTTAGGAGAATATATTCAGCTATTGGAATCACTCAGAACTAGATGAAACTTTTAGCTGAATGTTTTCATTGTGGTGTCTTTTACCCACCATAGCAAAAAGACATGATGTAGCCTTGCGAAAGGGAACAGTGTATTTTTGTAGGTATTTATATATTTCAGAGGAAGTGACATTCAGATTAAATATATTGTTCATCAACATGAAAACCTGATAGATGAATAATATACTTTTCTCAGATAATAAATGGATAGAGTTTACTGTAGCTTCTGGAATATTTAAGAATTCTAAGAACTCTTTAATAGCAGGAACAAAGAATATTTGTTCTGAGCATCAGGGCACTTATGTTTAGCACTGTCTGGTTGACATTAAAACATGCTTAAACTAGATCAGAAACATAGCTTAACTATTTGAATTCTCACATCATTAAAAAAAAGACAAAGGATAAAGGATATATTCTATGAGTGAATATAAGGAAGATGTAAGCTAAAAAATTGCTACAGAAAAGTTAAGAAAGTGAGAAATATGAACTTTCCACAGAAAAAGAAAATTACGTGTTGACTGTAAGCTACTTGAATTACAGGCTTTGCTTGGATTTTTCTGATTCTTCCTTGAATGTACGAGCAAAAAGATACAGATTATTATTTTCAAAATCTATTAGAAAATATGGTGGCACAACCATTGTATATTTATAATAAATGAAGCAGATTTAGTCTATTAATATACAATATAGGAGAAAGTGGCCTATGACAATGCTCATTATATATATGTCTAGCTATATTTTTTTTAGGTTATGAATTTTCACAGTCAAACTGTGAAATTCAATTATAAAAATTGCTGGAGTATTGCAGGCTAAAATATACATCTAGAGAAATGAGCAGATCTGAGTGTATTTTATAGCAGAGAGATAACATAATTTTCTTGAAAGTATATGGGAAGATTTAAGAAATGCAACATGAATTGAAATATCAGGGAAAAAATACTGCTTAAAGGAACTTTTGCTGATCAGAAAAAGCAAAAGTATATTTAGTACTAGCAGTGGGCTTTAACAGATTACTTCTTACAGAACTGCTGATTCCAGAAGTTTTCTATGTTTTCCTGCTTGAAAGTTCCTCTCTATAAAACCTCATCTGTCCAATTCCACCTAAGGGTTACTTCAGAGATATTTTTGAATGTCCACAGTGTGAGCATAGAAATAAACACCAATATTAAAGTAACATTTTTTTAACTTCCAAATTTCCCTCTGAAGTCACTGTTGATACTCTGGAAAATATTTGCTCAACATTTCCACTGATTTTATGTGGAAGAAAGAGGAAAATCTTATGGCCTAATAAATTTCCAACTTTTGGGTCCTAATTCATATCAACTTCCTATAAATTGCTTTCATTTCTTCTGCTCTGGATCAAAGACTAAAGGAAGGTAGGCAATTTCATTGTCCACATGCAGCATCTGTAGTCAGATTCTTCCTTTGGTGAGTCTCACTCCTGCATTTAAACACTGACCCAGACCTCGGACTTTCTGACTGGGAGACCTCGCTCCGCAAGAAAAGAAAAAGCCCAAGATACCAAATGTCCAATGCAAGTGCAAAGTGTGTGCACATATAAGCAGATAGTAAGTTATTTGAATAGTACTTAGCAAGGTGAAAGTTCCTATTCTTTCAGTGTAAATGAATGAAATTATGAACGACTGAAATTAGCTTCTTGAAATGCGTACTTAATCACATATCATAGTCTTAATCTTATGTCATAAGCATGTATAGTTAAGAAATTATTATGGCCCCAAAAAGCGTATTTATTTTTATTTTAGTCTAAGAAAGAATATTCCTTTGCCATGATATAGCAGTGATTTTTCTCAAAAAAAAAATGGTGCCTGAAATAACTTTAGTTTACAGAGAGAGAAAACTATCCTGCCTATGCTGAGCTGTTTCTATCACACCTAGGCAGCCACCAGTATCCAAACCAACAGCTGAAGGTAGTGTAGATATATCAACTCCACATCACAGTACACTGCAGTGACAAGGTGTAGAAAAAGTTTATAATTATTATTTTCCCTTTGCATCTAGATGTCTTTGGAGATAGCTGGCATCTGTAGTGATACTTGAAATATTGTGATCAATGTTACAGATCACTGGATGGGAAAATCAAGGAAACTAGAAATAGCATGATGTGGGATGCTTCTTGGTAAGTGTTATTTTGCAGTTCATCACAAGTCCAACACTGAAATGTTGCCATTAGTCACATATACTTGTTGCTGTTTTTACACACACAAGTAGGGCTAAAAACTGAAAAAAAACCATCTTCCAAACTAAACAACAACACTATAATCATCTTGGTTTTAGTATTTTCCCTTCTGAAAGGGAGGGTTTTCCTCCTTACTTTCAAAACCACACAGAATAGGAAAACAACACAATATATAAACCAAAAAACTCCCTCTGGAAGTTTGCCTCTCTCTATACACATATGAGAGGATCTGAAAGGTTTGAAGATACATGATGGAGAATTAAAGCTTTTTTTTTTAATACTTCTAGTTTAATTTGTAACAAAGCATATCAAAATTTCTAATTCCATGGTGAAGACAACTTCAACTGTGCAAGCTTAGAGATGATCTTGAACATTGCCTCCCTATAGATTTCAGATAAGGATATGTGTTTAATCAGTCTTAATCTAATACTTTGGTGAGATGTGGGTCTCAAGAGGCACTGTGAAATGGGGAAAGTCACATATGAGAATTATTTCTTACTGAACTAAAACATCAGAATCTCTTTGAGTTTCATTCAATTTTAGAAGGCACCAAATGCCTAGCAGGAAAACGCTTGATTTATATCAGATTTGGACTGATTCTAGCCCAGGGAAACTGTTGCTGTGGGCTAGGGGTTAAAGAGCCATGTGTTTACATAACATGGTAATCATGGCATTGAAAATAAAATTTACAAACCTGAGAGTTAGGTGTTTAAATTTCTTTTAATAGTGAATAGGGAGAGTTAGGCGCTTGACGACAGTATTTGCAGCATCTTTGAATAAAACACAGATAAATGAATCAATAGAAATCTGCAGAGTGAAGTGTTAAGAATTCCATTTAGTTAATGCCTACAGGGATTGACACCTGAAACCACTTTCCATTCACAGATAACAGCATCACACAGATAACTGGCTGATTCCCTTTTAAATAAAGCTGCCAGAAAGATAGAAGCAGTGTTGTCCCAAACACCTTTTACCTCAAAGAGGGGACACCTGGATGTTAGGTCCTCAGCAGACAGAAGGAGTTTACAAGCATCTTATCTCTGTGTCTGGAAATTCTAGATTGAAGATTGCTCTTTTTGCAACCTGTTGCACCGTGCTGCAGTCTGAATATATAATATATAATTAGATAATTCATAGGGCCAGAAAATTACAAATAGGCAGACTTCTCTGGAAAATTTGGGAATCCTGTCTCAGGGACTTCTTATGTACTTGATGATACAGAACCCCTGAGAGTTCACATGGACTCAGAAATTGTGGGTTCAATGTCTACCTCTGAATTCTTACTTTGTCACCACTGTTGAAGTTAAACAAGCATATCTGGGCTTCAGAGTTCTCATTTATAAAGTGGCAATTATTTTCCTTTTTAAAATGGCACTGACAAGGGCTAGCATACCAGTATCACCTTAGCAGCAGCAGTACTTCTTTTACCAACAGAGACCTCTTACAGCTGGGGAGAGTGAATTAAGGAAAATGTGTGGCTTCAGTACATGAGGAATCATCTTATGGTGCGCAGCTTTGGTGCATCCTTACCAATTCTGGCAGTCCACTCCAATGGGAAGAATTATTGATCAGCAGAAAGGAAAGCACTGGACTTTCAGCTCTCTGACTGAGGTTTTACAGTGAGAACCAGCTGTTTGTCTGTTTGTCTGGTTTTAGTCATAAACCCATCCAAAGTTAAATGAGAGTCACTGAGAGAAAATAATGACACTTCATAATGCCATTCTGATGCAGACTCTTTTCAGAAAAGTATTTCTTTTGCCCTTATTTGGACAAAGGGTTTCAGTGTATTAAATTCTCTCCTGTATGTACTGATTAATTTAAGTTTTGTTCAAGGGCTTCTAGATGCCTTGCCTGGAGTTTTATTGAGGGAGGAAGTGTACATTTAAAAGAGAAAATGAAGACTTCGATAGTCAGATGATCAGTAAGGCTACTACAAATTTTTTTTTCCTGTATAAGCATACCTCAGGTATAATAAAATCCCAAATTAATCTATTCTTTATAGCCTGGATCTACTCATTTCTACCAAACTTTTGGATAGCATCATTGTTCTTACCTGAGAAATGCTTTTTAAAGACAGGAGTACACTTGTTATTAAATGTATCTGTTTTCTTTATTTTAAAATTTAGCTACAGTTGTACTATGGCCTTTAACAAGCTACTGAAGTTTTCTTTCAGCAGATAAATTATAAAGGAACTTAGGTTCAACAAAGCAGGAGATTAAATTTAGGTAGACAATCAGTGCCAATAATTTGACAGACAAGCTCATTTAATGTGCAAATATCAAACTAAACTCACGTAGATTGAAGATAACGAACCTACTTACATATCTAATTGGAATGACTGTTATATAGCATTTTGTTATATTATGGTTTTGGTTTACATTATTTTCACTAAAATTTAGCAGTAGAGGCTAATCTGCTCTTCTCATGGTTGATGGAAAAAAATTGCAAGTGTCATTGACATAGTATTTGTAAAAAATTCTAACATTTTCACCCAGTTGGAGAGCAAGTTGAAAACACAAGGAACATTATATGCAGGATTAAAAAATTACTTCATATGTCACTATCCCAAAAGATTGAGGAAGGAAGCACACAGGCTAAAACAAAAATAACTTTAGATAGATGTTTCTAAGTTACCTGATTGTATGCAGAAGAGCAAAATAGGTAAATATTGAATTATTTGTTAACCAGAACTTTTTTCCCTCTGGAAAGAAATATGATCCTTATGTTATTCATTGCCTTTTTACACTTAAGTAACTGCTTGGGAGTTTCCACACGTTTCACTGATTACATTATTGTAAAGGGCAAAATATCCCTCAGACTAAAATTTCATTATTTTTACACATCCTTCTGGAAAGAATGCATAAAATGTAATAAAAATGTGATTTAATGATGATCAGAATTTATGTCCTGTATAGCATACTGAAGAAGAGACTAAAATATGAGGTTTAAGTGAGAACTGAGAGCAAGCAAAACCCAAACGTGATAGCTATTACTCCGTGCATGGTACAGAAAACCAGTTTTGGAATATTTGTAAGACACAATTCATTAAAGGCTTTTTATAATGCTTCTGGTAATGTTTCATTGTTAATTAGTTTTCTTGCTATGTAGTCCTGTTTGCTGACACAGGTAATCCCTGCAACTGGGATGATTGCACCTAAATGGGTTCTACTTGTATGTGTGAGTTATAACTAATTTATTAAATTAATTACAATTCACATGACAAAATAACAGTGCCATATCAGAGGGCAGGGGAAAGGGGAGTGTGATGTCAACCATTCAGTTACAGTTTTTATGTTTTAGAGTACATCAGATACTTCAATTAAGAAAGGTTAACAAGGTTATTTCTCAGCTTTTGGCCTTTAGGAACTCATTGGAGAGGCAATCAAAATCATTGAGATACAACTGGTATTAAAAAATCATGGAAAGTTTCTATTATTTATTTGTGTCACTATGCAAAATCAGACTAGATTTTCTGCTTCACAAAACTCATACTATCTCATTATTTAAAAAATACATCAGAAGAACTATATAACCAGAAGTGTTAGCCTGAGTCAATCCTTGCCTGTGTAAAGTCACAAATGGTACATTGTAACAGGAATTAAAATCTGAAAAAATCTGAAAAAATACGTAAAACCACACAAAACATTGTGTTGCAATTGGAAAAAAAAAGAAAAAGGAAAACAAAGTGTTGTCACATGCATGAAACCCTAGGTTTGCTGTCACTTCCGTAATATAGAATATGGGATCTACACTCTGTTTAACACATACTGGAAAGTCTGTTCAATATCAAATATGGCACTCAAAAAGGTATGCAAGATTATGGTAAATATCAGAATATTTAATTTAACAGCTGTTATAATGAAAATGAATTGACTGTGCACCACTTATCCAACTTCATTGTAATCTCTGCTTGTTAACTGTGATAACGGGATGGAAGGCTGATAATATATTAAAGTTCTTTCACATCATAAATAGGTTTGTAAAGAGGGCAGAAAATGTCTCAAAAATGCTATTGGGAATATAATCGCTCTTTTAGGATCACAAATATACATTTTTTAGTATCTTACCAAAGTGTGGAGAGAAGGTAAAACATTATTTTATTATATCCTGATTCTCACTACAAGCTATGTTTTAGAAATTAGACATGATGTTTCAGAGCATATCTGACTCCTGATGAGGACTCATTTCTCCTTTTAGTTTATTTGCAAATGCCTATCAAATTGATTTCCTATTTCCAATATTAACTTTATTGAACGCATTGCCTGTCCTGTGACAAGACACGACTATTTTGTATGTTGCCTTTGGAGGACGTTTCCTTCATAAAGTTACTGGTTGTCACTATGTCCTTAACAACAAATTTACAAAGTTGGAAAATGTCTTTCTCTAAAAACTAATGACATAAGATGTTAATTTATTTCTGAATGTCTTTCTTCTATACCCAGTTTTGTGAGTTCAATGTCAATGGCATATACTCAATATTTTAAATTATGCTTATTATTTTTACACAGCTTTATGAGATCATTATTTGTAGTCTGATGATCAGGGCTATCTCCTGAAAGAAAAGGCTGTGAGAACCCCTAGTACTCCACAAAGACTTTGACTGTAGATTATTTTACAAAAGGTCATCCTTATATCTTTATTAAGTATGTGTTTACCCCAAGGACATAATTTGAAAATCCATATGCTGAGGTAGAAATTGATATGTAGTGCAGAATTCAGTCTGGTATTGAAACTTCTAATCTAAGTACCTATAGGTATGTACAATTTTTAAGTTTCAATTAGTCAAAGGACATCTTGTCAGTACAGTCTATAGGGACTAGAGGACTGTACATGGTACCCAGTGACAGTTGTACTTGGAGGTAGACACATCTGAGTGCTTTCATCTGCTCAGTTATGTAGTTAATTCTGCGTTAACAATTGATTAAATTTCCTACATACAGTACTACTAGAGAAGTCTTCCAGTGTCTGTGCCTTCCCCTGCTTTGAAAGGTGTATTTTCTTTTCTCTTCGGTCCATATATCCTGAAATTGCTCTCATGCCTGTATTAAGGTATCTAAATTGAGCCTTTAATATTAACCCCTAAATCTAAGGCCTATTCAAACACATTAACATATCCAGAAAATACCTCCTCTTACACAAAACTAAACAAAAAAGGAATCCAGAAGAGAAATTATTAAAAGCATCAGCTTTAAAGTTGACCACTGATGACCTATACTTCAAAATCAAATACAAATAATATCAAAAATTTATTCACTTCCCCAGAAAATTGACCTGGGTTTTCCTTGGATTTGTGATACATATTTTTTCTCAGAAACAATTGGATTAATCAAAGTAAACTGAAAATGTAAAGGCCTAGTCAAACTGAAAGGAACATTAGTTGTATAGGTTATAAAATGACATTTGGATAATAGTTTGAGCTGACAGTGGCATGGAGAGGTAGTAACAGAAGAGTATCTCTAAAATAGAATGCCCAGTATCTATAGAAGCTCCACATGCAGCAGAATGTGTCAGCAAATGCCTTCTCCTCTCACTCCCAGTTCTCCCTGGCTCTTCCCCAGAATTGTCTGAACAAGCAACTTCTGGGTTTTTCAGAAATTAAGATGGCTTTTGTCTGGGATTTCATCTTGTATCATCATTCTTAGATAGCTGTGCACCTACACACTAGTCTTTCATGGTTCCTTAAAATGGCACACAGGAGATGTTTCTATTTTTGCAGGAAAGTGAGAATGAAGCCAGGATCAGATGGGTCTTTTCATAAGTGCTAGACATATTCTAAAGAGAGATGGGTAATTCTACTGGCTAGGTCACAGGGTTGTGGACCTAAGAGCATCTTGTTCTCTAATTTTGGCTGAAACCCTGACTTGCTATGATATTTAGAAATACATATATTTCCTTGACTGTGATGAAATTTTTTCTATATACTAGAAAAATCTCAGAGGAAAAGAATGTTGTGTTAATCAGATTTTTCTTCTGTAAATCAATTACAAAAATATGAGAACAGAATAGTCTGCTTCAGATAAAAAACCAAAATTAAAACATATTCTAGCAGTCAACTGTACAGGCAAAGTAAGTAAGGAAATATAGACTGATGATAGATACATGATTGACAAAGAGATAGACAGTGAAAAACAGGTGGCTTTGTAAATTTAGTATCACTTTTCTCTTGCATTTGCAACAAAGCAGAGGCAATATACAAGAGGTGCTTGTTACCTAATTTAGATCAGTATATGTTCTCCAGTATAAATTACACTGAGACTATGTAGAACCTGACGTCAGACAAATATACATTGCAGGATACAGAGCATGCTTTGCTGTATAATAAAATAAAGAAATTGATGTTTAATATTTTTAATTGTACTTCTTGAGGGGGTGGTGGCAAATATTTTTACATGCTTTATTCCCCAAAGATTTTAATCTCTGTGTGTAAATGAAATGAAGAACTATGTGTGTAAGCACACACACAAATTGTGTACCTAAAATATCAGATGTTTGACTGTCCACTTACAAGAAAAAGGAGGAGGGAGGGGAAGAATGGGCTGAAGATGTGATGTGCATAGAAAGAGATACTATCAACTTTCTCCTGTACATGCTACAACTTTTAGAGTATAAACTCATTAAAAAGAGATTAGACTGCTTCCTGAATGCTGCTGACTCTTGCTCTCTTTTAAGAATTTCTCTAGTACCTGCAGGGCACTATATTGGCTAAATGCAATTGGAAGTTGTTCAAATGAAATTATTCTTTTTTGTTTTAAGTATGTTTTGTTTGTGTTATTATGTCATATTTCTTATATTTACCTTTTAAGCTATTTTGATGTATTAAAACCATCACTTATTTATGTGAATAACCATTAAAACTGAGCAGATATCAAAGAAATACACACCGACATTTTAAAAAGAGATTTAATAGCTCTATATTCCAGTGAAAATAGCAATTGTTACTAAGTATAAACCTAAAGGATTTAGTTTTAAGTCTGGTCAAAATAATGTACTCTTTACAGGCTAAGCATACAAATATATCATATTCATTATAAGCAGTGATCTTATTTTTCTAGTTCTCTATTGCTCTACATGTCAGTATATGCAATCCTGTAATTACTGCCATTCATGTTGATGGAATGACTCCTGGATTTGTGTCAATACCTGCAGTGATTCTAGTTCTATTTTCCAAATCCATTTTTAATCTTGGGCCATCTAAGGATCTACTGGTAAACTTGACATCAGGATCATATTCATGCTAAGTCATGAACTGACAGTCACATGATGGCATTTTGATGCATGTTTTTGACATGTGTAGAGATATTTTTCTTTGCTTCCATAGTTATGGATAAATAGAACAGAAAAGACAACCACTAGAAATTGCATCATTAGGATAACATGTAGCATCAAGAATTAGAACTATAGCCTGTGAAATTTAGAATTATATTATATACTTCATTTCTTTGAATAATAGCATGATTGCAGAATGTTATCCCCAGCACATGCACTTGAATGTATATGTATATTACATTTCGTTAACTAGCTATACAAGAAATTTCTCTTACTCAACATTATCAGAGAAGATGATGATAACATTAAAAAATCATCTCAACTGCACCATGCTTTCAGCTAAAAATCTATTTAGCCATAATCTAGCAGCTATTCAACATAAGAGTTTTGGTTTTTCTGTGAAATTGCTTTGCTTGGAGCTCTTCATCTAGCATATTACCTTCCATTTAAACTCGCTTAAATCCTGATATACATTTGTATTA
The DNA here is from genome assembly GCA_013396995.1 of Dicaeum eximium. Lineage (NCBI taxonomy): Eukaryota > Metazoa > Chordata > Aves > Passeriformes > Dicaeidae > Dicaeum > Dicaeum eximium. The sequence continues at coordinate 201,083 of VWZP01002900.1, forward strand.
TTCTCATTAAGGTCTGGCCACCCTGCATAGCTTAAGCTTAATAAAAGATCTATTCAAATTAAGTGATAAGTTGTACAAATATTGTCCCTGCAATCTTTAAATAATTTAGAATTTTAAGTGATAAACCCACAAACATTATTTTTATCCTTGTTTCTGGTCATTTCAGTTTTATGGCTAATTCAATTCATATGAGATATATTCCTTTAATCAAAAGCCACATTTTATCAAATGCAACATTGCCCTTGAGTGTTTCTGTTTTAAAGAAATTAAACCAGCCTAGCTCATGTGAGAGAATGGTAAGCTGAGTTGCATCCTCACTAAGTAGAACTGGGTTGAATTAATTACACTATAAATATAGTATATGGTAAACCTCCTCCATGTATAATCTGTCATAAATTATAAGATACATATATATATATATATATGTTATATATATATACACACATTATATTATATTACAGCCTTCTCTGTGCTGAGACAGAGAGCATGATGAAGCAGTCGTATTTAATGACTTGCTGTTCTTTTGATCTGTTTATCTGGTATATACCAAGAAACTGCTTATACAGGATGAGATTTTAAGTACCACAGGAAAAAAATAATGGAATGAAAGCATAGATAACTAAGGGAGAATCAACAAAAAGATATCAAGAAAATGGTATATTTTATCTTAGATTTTACAACATGATGTAAGTGCATAGCTACTACTTTACTAATATTTCAATGTCTTTTTCTAAATATTGGGATGTTTCAAAGCCTGAAAATCTTAAATGTGTCTTCTTTATCCACTCTGCACTGAATTTCTTGTCTAAATTCAAATTCTGAAAACACGACTTACAAAATCAACTCTATATTTTAACAACAATGGCCTCTGGAAATAACCCATACAGAAATATTTTTTGTCTTTTTTTTTTCGTTTTGAAAGGGTTATTTTGTTCACCAAATAAGCCTTTTAAAAATTTTTAGATTGCATACTGAGGAGATTTTGTCAGTGAGGACATACACATTGATTGACGTCATGAACAGGCACGTGGAGGTCTTTGCTTCCCTCTAGTGACTGGTCCAGGAAGAGATTTAACTGAATCTGCTCGTCTTACTCAACTGTGGCTCAGAGATTCAGCAAAAGATTAATTACGTGTAAAGACACCTGAGAGGTCAGTGAGATGCTGATACAGCCATAGAACATGTATATTTGTGATAGCAATTGATAACATATGGCAGATTTACACTGGACATGTGTTTGACTGCTTTTGATGCAGTTTTACAGTTTTATCAGGCAGAGATACAACTTCAATGTTGACAGTCAAGAACAACTAATAGAGTTGGAAGACAACCTCTAAGATGAATTTCAAAACACAATTTCAAATATTTATTTAAGGTCATTTTGTCAAAAACCACTTGTAGTAAGACAGAGCAGACTTCCATGAATTACATGATGTTCTATTTGTCAAAGGGAATACTTACTAATTCAGGAGAATTAGATGTACACATTTTCAAGGGAAGACAAGCAAATCTACACTCTGCAAGTGCTGAAAAAATACATAGTATTATATTGTATTATAGTCACCTTATCATACTACTACAACTAGCTATATATATACACCAGTTGTAGTTCTGTTTTGTTGGGGGTTTTTTTGTTGGTTTTTTTTTTTTGTACTCCCTGCAAATAAATTTATAAGTAACAAATAATATGATTTACTTACAAGCAATTTTATGCACATGACCTGTACCCCTATTTTCAAAGGAATAGGTCCACAGCTCTTCTCACATGGACAAGCAAATATTCCCCAGATTATTCAACTTCTTTGGTGGCACAAGCATGTTTTATTTTTATTTAAGGATGGTGTAATACAAGAACCATTAGTGCTTCTGCATTACTTCTGTTGGATAAACAGAGCTAAATTCTCCAATACAGACAACAGTCATGAGATCATAAGAATGAACAAGGGAAAAAAAAGAGAAATATCATTATAAAACTATTTGAACTTCAGAGATCTGCTTCATGACAGGAGAATGATATTGGCTTTGAGAATAGGTAGGGAACATTGTCACTTAGGACTCAGGAATCTGGAACTCTAACTCTACCAGGGTTTAATGAGTGAACTTGGATGAACAGCTTTGCTATCATCATGCTCTAGTTTCCCCTAGCTGTAAACCAGGGAGGATGGTAAAAACCTCTGTGTTAAATTGCTTTTAAATTTGCAGGTGTAAAAATGTTTAAAAGGTACATGACATAAACAAGAAAGGTTGCTAAACTTTTGCAGTTGCAATTGTGCTATTTTGCACTTTTGGATGCCGTATTCTATTTGGTAAACATTATTTTCTCCTATAAGTCAGCCCAAGGCCAGCACCATGCTGGATTTCCAGATCCCATCTTTTGCATTTCTTGGTGAAGTTTTATTAAGGAAAAAACAATTGCATTTTATTTGACTTAGTAAGATATATGAATTTTTCTGGAAACCTAGATACAAAACCAAATTATGACTGGTTTTTTTTTCTGTGGTGAAGTTTATTCAAACTGCTCAATTATCTTTTGTCCTCATTATACACTAAAAATCTGTCAAAAGTCCAATTATAATTTCTAAATTTGATTATGAAGATACAATCACTGGTTCTTTTTAGTTACATTACAGAATTTAAATTGCCTGATATTACAAAAAACCACTATTTTTAGTTTGTGAAAAATCTACATTTACATAACAGCAATAAATAGCAATTGAATTCTCAACAAATGGAGTTGATTAATCACACAGCAAAAATTAAAAAGTGAACTTATTAGCAGGGATTAATTTGATTTCTTTTTTTTTTTTGTTATAAGTCTCAGCATGCCATGGAAGCTCTGTTCATGGCAGTGTAGGTGTTAGTGAAGAGCAGTGTTATAAAAAAAGTACTAAATTATAAATTCCTCCCATATATACTGATTCATTTTGTGTATGACTTAAGCAAAGAAAATTTTGGTCTGACTCTTTTTCAACATGAAGAAACTCCATTTATATTGTACAATATTTCAGAATTAATTTTCTACATTACAGTATAATCTTAGCAGTTTGTGAATTTAAAATATTTTAAATTTAGGTCTTGCATGGCTTCTCTACTTGATCTGATCTGATTCAAATCAGTCAAAGCCTTTTTGTTGTCTGCAAAGCAGTTTTGATCAGCTTTTTCATCCCATAGTGTTTTAATGAAAAAGAACATGACTCTGTAAAGTCTTCCAAGTCTTTATGGAGGACTATAAGGAATACAATGTGTAGTGTGATGTTACACACCTTCCAGTATGGAAAGTTCTTCATAAAAACAGGCATTCCAGGAGGCATTTATCTTTTAAGTTCATTAATGAACATAAGCATAGAAACTAACACAGAAAGAGAATTTTCTGCCTTGAAAAAGGTGCCAGGAGCAAAGTCTGACTGTAAAGCTAGTCCAACAAGATTGACTGCAGTCAATGGAAGAAGCAAAGCTTTACCTGGCATGTACTGCCAAACTACACTTACTGTCATTTAATTTCCTCAGTATCTTTCTGGGGACAAAAGTAACACCACTGTGAAGTAATATAAAGTAAATAGAGGTTATTAGTAATATTTTCAGGAGAAAATTGTGACTTAGGATATTCTAATGATTTGATGATTAATTTGACACATTTTGACAAAAGTTATAAAAAGCTGTCTTGACCATATTTTCAAAGGTTTTCAAGGCTAGGACAAAAAAAAACCAACCCCAAACCTTTAGTGGTCCATTCTGCTGGTTTTAAAAATCAAAGTGGAGAGGAGAGAGACTAGCAGATCAGTGTTCCCTGTCAATTTTATCACTGGGCAAAAAAATACAAAAATTGTTTGTTTGCATGCACACAAGTTTATATTGTAAAGCTGAGTTGCAGAAAATCACAATTAGCTCATAGACTCTTATTTATTTCTATTGAAGAATTCCTTTAATGGACCATTTCTCCAGACTTGTATCCAGGGACAATGGGAGAAAAATAATAAAAAACTGTATGGGATAATTTAAAAAAAAGTAATTGCAAACTTTTTTTAACCCTCTTTAATGGACGATGCTACAATATGTCTGGACTGTAATAGTAAATTATATAAATGCATGCATTTTGTCGTTTTGCATATATGGGTATTCATACTTTTATATAGCTTAAGGGTAGAAAATCTAAACCACTGCCCATGGAAACTTGCATAGCAATAGGGAAAATATAGAGCAGATGTACCACTTGTCCTAATCTGAAACTGAACCAGGTCAAAATTCTTGCAATATTAAAAATTTCAGTTAATTGCATTGTACTTCTTCCAACTGTATGGTCAGCAGGCACAAACTATTATGAGCACACATATGGTCAAATAAAATGCTGTCACACTGCTATAACATCCTTCTGCAGCAACTGGCAGAGAGAGCTTCCGAATACTAAAACCCTTTCCCTACCCAGCACTGTGAGATGTCGTGCTGCACTGCATACAGATGTGGAGCACACCAGCAACTACTGACTCTGTCCTGTGGAGAACACATGTGCCCACATTATGTCCAACACACTTCTAAATGAACAAACACCAGCTGTACTGCTTTGATAATTGGTTGGTGACTCTGGAAACTCCCCTATGAGGTATCACTTCCTCTCTGGGGCCCAACACGTCCCCCCCCTCCCATGCCCTCACTGCAGTGGTGTTAGCAGAGGGCTGCATGTGAGCATGGTACTTCCCACATTCAGTACTGTGGCACTAACCTTTCCAGCCTCCTACTGTGTTTGGAATTCTGCACCTTGTTCAAGATGCCAGGGGCTGGGTCCTCTAAGACAAATAATTGATTTTGTCAGGCCAAGCTTTCACAGATGCTAGAGATCTGTTGTGCTCCTTTTGACTGTGATAGCATTAATTGTCTTCACTATTAGTAGCTAGTATGGGGTTATGTTTTGGATTTGTGCTGAACACAGGGCTGATAATATAGAAATGTGTTTGTTATTGCTGAGCAGGGCTTACACACAGCCAAGGCCTCTTCTGCTTGTCATGCTGCCAGCTGAGGAGGCTGGGAGTGTTTGGGAGGTTGGGAGGAGACACAGCCAGGAAAGGTGACCCAGCTGTTGGTTGAAACTGTTCTGTCTCCTTATCCTTTCTTGTTTGCCTTACCAGAAAGCTAGGAAGGACAAAAGAAAAGCTTTCAAGTTTTGTTTCATCTGAAAATCTTTAAAATCACTTCTGTGGGATAAGAAAGTCAGTGCTAGTACCTGAGCAACTCGTTTTCCTCTTCTTTGTGGACTGAGACACTTGAACTAATGTATCACAAACAGTTCCTGACAGAGGGGGTTGTTTGCTCATGCTAGATAATGCAAAGAGAAAAGACACAACTCCGAATTTTTTTGGTTGGTTGGTTGAATTAACTGACTTGTTTCTCCTTAGAATGTTACATAAAAACATTTCAAGAATCTTCCTATGAACTAGACGGAGGAGCATTCAGTATCCTAAGATTTTACTGAAGGCAACATCTGAATACATTTTCTGAAATGAGTAAGTGAAGTTATCACTCATTTCCAAGGGGGAAAAATCACCACTTACACACAACTGATGCTACCAGCTTTGTGTAGGGAAGCTGGAAGTATCAAAGGAAGCACCAGAAAACATAAAAAAGCCTGGTTTCAATCACCACAGAGAGATATGCTCTACATCTTGGGATAATAAACTGAAATAAAATGTTGCATTATTAGATTGAATTTAATACATGGCATATGACTTTGTTCTTTACTTCCATTGTCTCGCTATCGTACACACACTTGGCTAGATGCCTACCAGAAAGGGCACAAGGCTGCCAGCTTGATAAATGGGAGGCCTTATAAAATATAATCAGAGGGAAGAATCACCAAATCTCATAGAAAGAATGGATTAAAACTGCTTTTACCAAAGTTAGGATGACCAAATTGTCACAAATACCAATGGCAGTAGAATAAGTTTGATGATCTGGAGTGATTAAACAGCTCAGAGATCCAGAAATTTCTTCAAGGATGGAAGCCAGAGAACTGTAATCATTGATCAATCTTCTGAAAACCATGTCCAAAATCCAGATAGACAAAATTTTCCTTGCTGCTGGAGAAATATTAAACTGACCAAATCAGTGGAGTATCATTTACCAAATGTGAATTTCCAACGCAGATAAAGGTGTACGAGAAGTAGCTAAAAAGGTGGAAAAACCCATTAGAGGTTGCTGCTGGCTGGATGCCAATGATAAAAGCAAACATAGTTTTCATCTGAAAACCACTTAATTTAAAATACCTGACTCATGACAGACTATTGATTAGTTAAGGACCCTCAACTAAAGCAGACTACTTTTTGTTGGGTTTATTCCAAAACACTTGCCAAGTCCTCATTATGCAAAAATTATCCTGTTTGGAAGGACATGAGTACATCACAGCTCTGTAGGATTTGCAATGTGAATTAGGCCATCCAAAAAAATCCAATCCATCAAATCCAGTTGTATGCTGGTGAAGATAACTAATTCCTGAGACTTACAAAAAGTAGAAAAATAAAAGAAAACCAAGCCACCATGAATCAAACATGATCATGAGCACCTAACCAATTGTATAGTCCTCTAAATATTTATTTGTTCAGATTTATATATGATAGAAACTGACTCACCATTACAGAGCTTTCATAATTTAAAACTCACAATGTCAGAGTACAAATTCTGAAATATTCCTGATCAAATACAAATAAAATGATCCAAATTAAAAAGAAACAAAATAATAAAAAATATGAAAATAAATTTTGAATAAGCTAAGAGTAGAGATATTCTCCAAAGGGATGGAGGAAAGAAGTAGAAGTTTGCTCTTGCTATTGCACATTCTGATAAGAGATAATGTCACATTCTCAAAAAATATCACACATACATGTTCAAAACAAGTGACAGTGGTGTTCATGCAGACCTTGCTGCATCACATCTTATTGGGAATATTTCAGGGCTCATATCACTTTCAAAAATGGACACATCTCCAAGAACACCCCCAGTCTTCACATTTTCTAACATATTTGATAGCTACTATTAAATAATATGCCTAGAAAAGATACCCTTCAGAACACAAAAGCACATGTTTCTCCCTCAAAAACCTCTGACTATTTTATATAAGCTTTATGTAAATTTTAGCTGTTTCACAAGTTTACTTTTCAATCTAGATTCTGAAGCATATTGAAAGCAGTACTTATACGTAGCACTGAACTTCATAAAAAATACTAAGAGAAATGCAAAACAAGTGGCAAGCACAAAATGCATTTGTTTGCGACTACTTCACACATTCATCCCAAATACCTGAATAAAATCTTTTAATCACATTGCTAAATATGCAGCATGGTGTTGTGGGTTTTTTAGTAGTCTAATTACACTCAAATTTGCCTTTGATATTCTGGAACAGTGAAATCAGAGTATGTTCTCTAAATACACAGTACTTAAAGTAACTCATATAAAAAATTATAAACAAAGCACTGTACCACACCTGTATAAGCAAAATACTGTGAAGAGAAAACAAAGAACGTGTTCCAAATCTTTTGCATTTTATGTGCTCCTAATAATGCATAAAATGAAGTCTTTCATGTACTTCATTCCACAGGTTTAATGGAAATTAAATACTATGATGTTACTGGCAAATAATGGTGTTATGATTATTTTGCAGAGGCACAGACCATGGTACTACATCTATTTGGAAAGATTTCTAGTATCCTGTCCAAAGTTTCACATTTCTGTACTATAATGTTGTTTCTCAGCCATCAGCTGAGATTTACATCATCATCTGCTGATGTAAATCCAAGCTTAAGGATAAAAACACAAAATCACAAAAATCATGTAATTTCTAACACTGTAGATAAGTCTATATTATAAGACATATAATATATACCTGGATAAGAAGTACATAATCTTTAAAAAAATAACATGGCAACTATATTGGAATCCTTCTTGAAACACTTAATCTGCATCGATGCAAAGTTCACCTTGATTTTAACAGGAGATTTACTGTGAAAGGTTAATGCAGCAAATTACAACTTCACAAACTTGGCATTAATTTTAAACCACAACTGGATTTTTACCGGTTTGCTTTCTTACAGCAACATTTTCTTTTTTTGCTATAGAAGGGAAAAAGGGAAACACTAAATGTAGAAGACTAATAGTAAGATTTCAATGCTTAGTATACAGCTATTATTTTAATAAACTTAAATGAAAATTTGAAGCAACTAAAATGAAGATTGCTGTGGGGATCACACTTGAAAATTTTATTTCTCCCTGCAGTAACAGAAATGGGAGTCTTCCTTAGTTATTTGTCTCATCGTTTACCCACTTGCTTGTTGCCCAGCAACTACCATGAAGGAAGTGCAGTTCTTAGCCATTCTCATTTTAATCTTGAAAAAGGAGATTAAAATTACTATGTGAGTAGTCTCTTTCTGGTGAGATATTGTAATATTTCAGTTTATATATCTGCAAAAAGGAAGCCAAGTGACTGGAGAATCCAGTACTTCCACTCTGTCAAAGGTTCACTTTCTCTGCCCTTATATCAACCCGTTTACTGACCAAATATTTAAATATTGTTAGGTACTTTGTAATATTTGAGCCACATCAATAGAAGCAAATGTCTGTCACTTACATTCTTGAATCATCCCACAGCACACAGTAGGGATTCAATGTGCCCTAAGAAGAAAACAAACAGACCTATTAGTTACCCGTATGCAAAAATATTTGTCATGTTTGACCTAAAAATTTATTTAGGTCTCCTCCTACAAGATCATCCTCATCCTCTGATGAACTAATGGCACTGAAATGGCAAAAGCTTAAGGTTAATTCTTATAAGATATTTTGAAGCAGAACCTCAGAGCAGAGTATATGTGCATTCTCTGCTTAGATAAGGAAAGCATAAAGTTGCCTATTTGGTATATCCTAGTGGAACTAAAATATGAGATAATATTTAATCTGCTAAGTGACTTGACGGAACATTTCTGGTGTTTTTGGAGGAAGAACTTTAGACCCCTTAAGAACTTGGATGTCAAAATCAGTAATGGTTTTCAAGACTTTAAGCATATGCTGGGCAAAATGTCTTGAGGTTGGGATTTCAGATTCACAGACCCCACATTCAGTGTCCAAAGGTTTTGTCAATTACGTTCTAAATCAGCAGAGTTTTTTGCTCAAAATATAGTGGGGTTTTTTT
>VWZP01002900.1:210262-314436 GCA_013396995.1 Dicaeum eximium
TTTTTGTTGTTTTTGTTTTTGTTTTTTTTTTTGTGGTTGATCTTTACAATACTGGCTCCCATCTCTTCAAAATCCATGGAAGATTTCCATGGACTGATTTAATTTGATTTAGAACAGAATGGGAATCTAGGTTTTATTACAAACCACTGAACTATGCAGAACTTTTTGGGACATTGAAAAATCTATAAAATTATTCATGTTTATTTTGTTGCCTAGGAAGTGTAGAGACAAAATTAAAATTCACTCAGATTGACTTAGAAGTACTCAAAACTGCTAAACTATACTCCTGTTCACCATAAGCATTAGATGTTCCCAGGAGTCAGAACTATATTAAAAAATTATATAAAATATAGAATAGAAATATCTTTTTGAAGAGTCATAAGTGATTTGGAAAAACAGGTGAAGTTCACTATTTTTGCATGTCAGTGCTAGTGAACAGTGTAGATGCAGCAGATATAAAGGTACTTTCATATAAACAAAGCACACCTTAATATTTTATTCTCAAAAGTGATTTATTTATAGAATAACATGCCAACCTGTAAAGTAAAAATCCATTAAATATTTAAATTATTCCATCTACCTATTTGTCAAAGATAAAAAGGTCCTTCTGCAGGTGCTTGTGAGAGAGGCATGTAGGGAATTTTTGAACTTTACTTCAATATTTTGCTGACTGCATTGAATTTTATGAGTAGAGTATAAATATTTAAAACCAACATATACTTATGGCACTTTATATTTACATAGCACTGTACAAACATAAATAAAGGATGCTCCATCCTCTGAAGTATTTATAATATAAAGAAGAGGAAGGGGAAGAGGGCACAGGACAAAGCAGAGGATAATAGGGCAACTGAGATTCAGAGACCAGGTCCTGCATCACTTGCCAGGAGCTTTCAGATACATTGATGGAGTAAGAGATAGAAGGATAAGAATTAGGAACAAAAGAATATCAGTGCAGAATTAAATTTTCTTTAAAATGTGATTTTATAAAGAGTATTAATTTGTATAGTAAGACTAGGTGAAGAAGTTTTACTTAAAATCTGATACAGCTATATGCATATTAAAAATGTACTTCTGCAGCTGCATCATAATAAGGCTCTGCATCTGTCAGACCTAAGACTTGTCTTTCCCAGTAGTGGACATAATACAGTTCATGCTTGCTATTCCCACAATGTAAATAGAATGAATACAAAAACACTTTCAGCAAAAAAATGTCCATTATAAAGAAACCTGAAAAACAGAGGGGAATAAAAACCTTTGCAGAAAACTGAAACACGATAAAATTGCTGTCAGATCACACACTTCGCTCTCTTTGAAATGTATTCAAATTAAAAGAGTTTGTTTGGCCATTGCAGTGACTAATGAGAGATTAGGCAGAAACATGGGAAGCAGGATAAATATTATTCCTGTTCCACAAGAAATTCTTGTGAGAGGGTTTGTTCCACCAGAAGTAGCAGCTTGCAAGGGCACAGCACCCTTTCAGAACTTCTCCCTCTTTTGATACTTGATCAAATACCCTTCAAGCACCACAGGGACCACAAAGAGCTTGTTTCTGTATTTGCTCCTTTGCCTTCAATCTGTTGCTCCCTTTCTCACAGCCTTTCTGGGGTACCTCTTGGCAATGTTGCACTGCTGTTGTAGAGCTGCCTCCCACAGCCATGGCTCTCTGTGAGGGCAGTGCTCTTACCAGCTAATTACTGAGCTGCAGCCAAGCAAGCAGCTACTGTGTTCATTAGTGTTTACAACTGCTGCAGCACTGATTTATGCACTACAGTACATTATTTGGATATCTCAAATGGGCATATGTGTGTGACTGTGTATGTGTATGTATCTCTGTCTGGCATATGAAACTGAACTTTTGAGATGTGATTGGCAACTCTGACAGCTATCCAGCACAGTGCCAACTGTGTTTTGTAGCCAGGGTTTTCAGTCTCATTGAAAGCTTCATGTCCTATGCTACTGCTGGCTTGTTATTCCAGTGGCCCTGGAGTAAACCCCTGTGCTGTCAGAAGGTGAGAGTTCATATTCTCTCAGAGCAAAGAGGATTCTGTTTGAGTTGTGCATTTTTTTAAAAGATTGCTTTGGTGTCCCTTTAATCAAACTACGGGAAAAATGTGGCCATATTCCTCTACGTGTTCACAGTTTACAAGACCAAATATCACGTTCTCTAAATCACAGATCACAGAATATTCTGAATTGAAAGGGATCCACAAGGATCATCAAGCCCAACTCTTAAGTGAATGGACATGGGCATTGAACCTGCAACCTTGGTGCTATGTGTTACTCTAACCAACGTAGCAATGATGCATTGCAAGCCACATTCCACTCTGGCCAGCTCTCTGTTATATTTGTATTTATCTACAAATCCAAATACTATGCAATTTATTTCAAACAGCACATGCAATTGTGATTTGCTTTCTCCAAAAGATAATCCTCCAGTTTTATTAATAAACTGGGTAAAAAGTGAAGAAACTATTATAAATTTTGAATAAATTGGTACTTTAGGCCTGATTTTAATTAGCCATATTAGCTCTTTTAAAATGATCTATTTGCCCAGCTTTTTTCATATTATCTCATATCATATTTTCTTTTCTCTTTGATAATTATTTCTTTTAACTGACAATGTTTAATCTGTGAGACAAAATGTCCAAATATTAAAGATATTTTAACAATGGTTTTATCTTGCTGTATGTACATAAAGCTCATTCTATGGTAACATTATTATAGAATAAATCCTTATTTTCATCTGAGAAAATTATAGCAAAGAGTTAGGTTCAGTCTAAAGGAATACTCAAATTTACAAAATATTATTTCTGTGCATCCACAGCCCTATTTCTTTAAACCAAAGTTCCATTATGAAGGCTAAGTCTTGAACACAAAGGACCAAATGTTTAAAGATATTAAAATTATATAACTGATTTGTATTCACAGATTTTCTGTAGCAATATTTTGTCATTATATCTGCCAATCCAACTTGTATATTCAGGTGGGTTGAGATCCTACATAAATATAGTATCTATGAAAATTTGATCCAAGCACTTGATACTTCTCTAGATTGTGTTATAGGAAAAAAAACTGAACCAAAAAAAGAGAAATTATCTGATATGTATTGGAAAGGTTATTTTCTTTTTGCTTTGTCAAGACACGAGCGCATACAATATTAATTAATATTCAACTACTCAAAGGTTGCCAAAGCAAGGTGACAATCAGCGTCTCTAATCTGATCTTTTGCAACAATGAAGTTTAATTTCTAATTTTTTCAAACTTGGCAAAAACTTGCTCTGTAAATTAATCAAAGGGACTGATAAAAAGAAAAAAAATATGAAAAAGAAAGCTCTCTGTAAGAATTTCACAGAATTTCATCTTCTGGGATTAGCAGTTCCACCTTTTATTAGTCTAGCCTTGCTGTGTTGTGTTTGTTTTATTAGCTTGTGTTTAGTATAGAAATATTTTCAATGCTGATACATTGCTTACTGGTATTATTTTCCTACATAATTTCAGAACTTCTTTTCTTGCATGTGACCAAATTGATGAGAATTTTTTTCTTACCTGTTACCCCAAGTCCCACCTTACCTGCTACTTTTGCAAGTAGTGATTTCAGTTTCAAAATATGTCATATTCTGCAATTTGTATAATAGCCCCTCAAGTACTGTTAAACTTATAATGTATAAAATCTAGCACTGAAAATGTATTACGATAAATTCTTCCTAATAATAATCTTAGTAAAATCAAAACAAGTACTCTATTTCAAAGGTGATTGATTTTTCCCTGTTATATAGGATTAATTTGTGTTTACTTCAGCAAGTACTTTGTACTATTTTTAGTGAAATACCTGACAACAAACAAAAGTTATGTTAAAGATTGAGATCTTCTCCTAATATATACGGTGTAATTTAGGTTGGAAAGAAAATAAAACAGAAATGATAATTATATGTCCTAAACCATCTTATACATAAATTGAAACGGAGAACCATAAAACCCACAAAAACCATAAAATCGACACAATTCTTCATCAATACACTTTTAATGTTGTTGAAAGGCAAGGAGTCAGCTCAGTTTATGTTCCACTCTTCCTTTCTTTCTGCCAAACTTTCACTGAGATCTTCTTTGCATTGGTATTTTTCTGGGAACTGAATGGCAGCTCATAATGACCACTGATGGCAAAACAGTTTTTTCTAACCTTGAGTAAAACGTTAACGAAAGATTTAGAGTACAAAAAGTTTTATTCATACTTTTGACCAGACTCACTACTTCAATTTTGCTACTGACTGAAATATTTGGAACTTCTCTAGCTTGATTCTATCTATATGACCGCTTAAAGAATTATTTTTAACTTAAAAATAACAGCTTTAAAGATTCTTGTATAACAGTACTGTTTTCAAAAGCTTGAGTAACTGTCTCTTCTAACCAACTCTTTATGACTTTATTCAAAGCTAGCTTTAGCTCTTAATAACATAAACAGAGAGAGTTTATATATTGTGCCTTCACATAAATTACCCCCATGCTTGTTATTTAACATTATTTTCCCAATATTGTATATGACAAAAATTTTCCACAAAGATGTATTTTATTCTCCCTGTGAGCACTGGGACACTCTAAAAACAAAAAGAAAAGGTCTTTATATTTTTCCTAAATTTGGATATAAAGTCCTTTTTTTTTTCCAAATTTATGACCTTTTTAATGTGCGATTAAAGCCTGAAAAGTATATAATTTAAATGATTGCACAAAAAATCTCAAGCATTTATGAGGACTGTATGCTAAATTGGAACCCGAGCATTTTTGTGGTCTGCTACAACAGATTAAGTAAAAGCTGGCTTCTTTAAAATAATGAAAGAAAGGAAGGAAGGCCCTGAAGAACTGTTGTAGCTCTATGACCCATGCAGGGAGTAAAAGGTTAAGTAGTCAGTACAGTAATGCATTTTTAATTGTAACCGTGAAAGCATTTAATGGAAACTATTCACTAGAAATTGCCGTTTAACAAAAACCCTCAACATTCACAAAACAACAATTAATTTTATTTTGTTTATATGCATGCATGAAACAAGTACACGTTCCTTTCAAAGATTGTTACACTGTTACTGAGCTTAAATTTTAGAAGTTAAACTGCTTTTTATTGCCTGATGTTTAAAACAACACCACTTCTTTTCTCTCATGTGATCTGGCAAATACTCCTGTAAAAGCGTATCAACTATCCTCGTACTTACGTTAGACAGGTGGGCCAGCTCTATCTCCAGGAAAGAATCTGTAGTTTTAGGCTCAGGTCGTATAGTAACAACAATGATTTTTGAATTAACAACTGTAAAATTCCTGTAAGAAAATGCAAAAATGGAAAATTTAAGAGCTTATAAGGTTAAATGAGACTTCTAATACTACATCTAAATATATCATCAGGTATTTTCTGTGACTTTAGTTGACAAATATTAAGGGAGAAAATAATTTGTTTTAAAGTGGTGAAAACACTTATTTCCAACTGTACTCAACACATTGAAGACTGAAAAGCACCAATGATGCAGAAATGCAATTCCTTAAATTACTATTTATTAATTAGAAGAATGCATTGATGACACAGACATTCTATGCATGTTTGAGTAAATCTCATCTACTTCTTTCAACATAGACCTACTAGATATATTTTATAAAAGACAGTAATTTTTCTTCCGAAGTGCTGTGCTGGGGTTTTTCCTGACTGTTAAGGGTAGGGTAGTGAAGATGGATGAGTGCAATGGGAGACTGTAAAGTTCTGTTGATTCTGATTCTGATTCTGCTCATGAAAAAAACATACTTTTTTCCAATTCTAAAAAAATTGTATTTGGTATATGAGTGGGTAACCTCATCAGCTAAATACCTTTTAGAATTTAAACCACAATTGTGCCCTGACTGAAATCCTGCCAAAACCAATGAATTTTTTCTTATATATGAGATTAGATTTGGTCTTATGTTATTGTATCAGATTATGCAGAATAATAACTTTCTGTCAATTTTTCTAATTCATCATCGATTTCCTTTTTCATGTAAAATGTGGATCGCTGTGTATCATAGCAACCTTTCCAGGACAGACCTAATAATGCCAAGGTTATGCTGATACAGGCATAAAGAAATGTCGACATGTTCACGTCTGAGATCCTTGCTTCTCATGACCCCATCAGGCTTAAAATGACCATCAGTTATCAGCCTGATTGTTTCTGGTGATCAGTATGGTATTTACTTTGTGTATAATGCTGCTTTCCACACCTCACAGAAATGTTATCAAAGAATGTTATCAAAGGATGTTATCAAAGAAGAAGCTAAACAGTTTAGATGTAATTATAATAGACAGTATAAATATTCTTTTGCTTCTGTTGTTGTTTAATTGCTTATTTTCTCTAGGGAGTTTGTATTTAGGAGAGAATTCCATTTTGCTGGATCATTGAAACAGGAATTGCCATGGCTACGGTAATAGAAACTTAGCTCAGCAGGCATTTCAGTCAGAATGAAAATTTCAAGGAATGAAATTGTACTTCTGGGGCAAGGTATGAGTTCTAGTCCAATTTTACTCAGCTAAATCACATAATGAAAATATAATGGAACTGACTTTCTATTTTACTTAATTAGTATTTCTCCGCTTTGGTTACTCTTTAAAGTCTCAAACTCTATTGACAAAAATGTATCTGTCAGGTTAAAAGTTAAGGGTTAGCTAATTTTCAGTGCATTCTGTAGAATTACAGTAGCTGAATATCTGTAATTATTAAAAAAGAACCACCCCCCCAAACCAAATAAAACTCCAAATAAATAAAAAACTTGATTTCTCTAACACATCATGACAAGAGAAAATGGCGCTTAATATCTCTTCAGAGATTACTGCAATTTTGGAAATTCATGAAAACTATTGTAAATAGTGCTACTTTCAGTACTCTTTTCCAGTCAGTCTTTGTTATTGAAAAGTTTTCCTTGGTCTACCTCATTGTGCTGCCGTTCTGACAGTTCTAGGGCGAGATCTGAAAGAACATCTCAGTACCTAGTTTGTAACTTCAGTACATTCATTTTACCTCAGTCTCATTAAAACTCTACCCATCCACTTACATTCTTAAGAGCCCCTAGCAGCTGTTTCACAAGAAAATAAATATAACTGCCTATATCACTGTGAAATGAAAACTGCATCCCTCATCGCTGTCCTGTCTGGGCTGAATGCCTACTTGCATATTTCATATTTAACTGCTTGGACAGTCCCTGGAAGAGTACAATCTGTCAAGTATATTTTAAAGTATATTCTAAACTCACATAGCATACTAAGATGCCTCGAAATTAAAGCTCAAAGCTTTGGAGTCAAAACAATTTCAAAAATTTGAAAAAAATCTCAAAACCACCGATGCAGTGCCATTGCTTTCTCTGCTGAAGATATTTTTTGTAAACAACAGCCTAATTTTGAGAACACTTAACCAGGAATTTAAGTAATTATCTTTTAGAAAATGTCCTTGGACATTTTAGTTTCACTCCCTCTTATGTTGTGAATGACATAGAATGGGAATGATCTATCTCACACTTCTTGGGCAAGTGCATTATATTACAGCTGGAGTGGAGAGTGGAGAGGGACTTCACCATTAGCTCCTTCTCCCTCATCTAAAATAATCTAAAATTCAACTTTAATGACAAATGAAGTTTTACAGGATGGTGCTCAGCTGACTGTCCAGAAAGATGCTTATCATTGAAATAAGTTATTAAAAAACCAATCTATTGCATTTCTTAGAAACTATGGCTGAATAAATCCTTGAAGATTCAAGATAGCAAAGTGATGGAGTAAAAGCTCAAGAAATGCTTTCAGAGCTTCTGTCCTAGAGTCTTCTTTTTTCTGATATGAGTTAATAAAGATATTAATAAAAAGTTATTTTATTAAGCTGTTTTTCTACCAGGGTATACATTTTGAGAATGTTTTTTGGTATAAAGGAAATCATATTGATCCTATGTGGTATGAAATCCATATCTTCCTCTCCTTTTAGAATGAATCCATGTTACTAAAGAAAAATTAAGTTATGAATAAGGCATGTTGTTATCTCAAGACAGCATGATCAAAGTTATAGATCAATGTGTAAAAGTTGTATGCATTACAGAAAAATTATGGATGGTAAATCTGTAATGTGATGCAACAAAAGCCTGTCTGAGGTACATCCTTAGTCTAACAAAGTAGACCCAAAGAAATTTAAGGGCCTTTTTGGTTGTATAGCGCCAAAAGTTTGGAATAAGAAACAGTGTTTCAAATGGGGAAAGAGAACATTTCAGTGAAGAGAATTTTGCCAGGAAATTTATGGTGGCTGTTTAAGTGATAGAAAAAAGAGCTTGATACAGCAAAATCATTGATTCTTTATTTGTTCTTATTTCTTACAGGAAAAGTTAAAAACTATCTTACATTATGGCAATATGTAATGTGTTCCTTCAGAGTGCTCAAGAGAGAAATTAGAGATAATATCTTTTAGATGAGTATTGTAGTGAGAATCAATTTTCTGTGAACCTAACAATAACATAAGTGTGCTCAGGGGTGCAAGAGCTATGGAAATAATACTCAGTCTAGAGTTCTGAAAATATTCAATATTTCAATATCTGCTATGAAAAAATCTGTAAGACATTAGAAGAACAGTGCAATGCAGCAAAATATACTGGGAAATAGAATCAGATGAAGTTTATTTACTTGTGCATGGAAAAAAACATTCTTCTATTTTTATGAGGAAGAACCTTTTCTTTTTGTTTCCCTAAACACTCGTTTAAATACTTATGGCAAAATTCTCTGAATGTACATGTACCAGTAGGATTAAACACAAATCCAAAAACTTCTATATTAGTGCAGTTGCGAGTTCCCATCTCACACTGTGTTCACTTATTTCCAATAGACTCTAGTCTAGTAAAACCAAGAAAAATGAAACACATATGGTAAAATGCAGCTAATTTAGGATTTTGTGAAATATATTGTATAGGCTGTTCTAGATAATGAAATCCTCATTTAACTCATAGAACACCTGTGATGTACCAAATTGGAATTCTGTGGTTAGGCGCTTTGGAAGACTTTTCTTAAAGATATACTGAGATTTTTACATTTTTTTGTTTGTTTATTTTTTTAAAGAAACAGTTCCTTGTAATGATGCAGAAGTTTGCATACCTCCTAGTGATAAAATTAAGCAATGTATTGGAATGCATGTCACCTTTATTGTTCTGGAAACTACAACCAAATATTTTCTTTATTCCCACCCTAACTCCTGTAAAGCCAGGAACAGAAATCACACAGGAACTGGTAAAGCTTCCTAGCTATCTAACTGCAGTTGGTATAAATCACCTTTATTATGAGATTATCAGGTGTAATTGATGTGGCCTTCTGCCTCAATCATGAGATAATTTTACTTATTTTACATCGGTTTAATTTTTTTCATCTTTATTCTCACCCTTGCTATATATTTAACTGTCATTTTACTTAGAAAATTATTATAGAAGATACTTATTCAGAATGTTTTTTAATTCCTGTGTTGTGCACTTTTAGGCATCATATAAAAAATAGATGATGTTATGTTCCTTGGCATCTTACACTGTTTGCTCCATAGACAACAGTAATGCAGTGAAGCATTTTGCTGTGTTCAGCACTAATATGGTTATTACAATAATATTTATTACAGTTAAGCAAGATTAGTACAAAGAGCAGCTAATATAAACTTGTGTAAGATGATATTTTTTCATTGCAAAATGCGGGCAAACTAGAATAAACCTTTTCCAAATGCAGTGGGATATATAGAAACCTTCATTTATGTAACCAAACAAGTGTAAAATAATACAAACAGACCATAATAAAGATCACTTTAAAACCTGCACGTCAGTTTGAATTTTCACAGAGTATAAGAATTCAACAAATTCAGCGCTAACCACAGCTGCAGGGGTTTTTTTTCCAATTTCAATTCACAGAATCAATTTAGAGAATCACAGAATCACCTAGGTTGGAAAAGACACCTAAGATCATCAAATCCAACCTTTGATTGGTCACCACCTTATCAACTAGACCCTAGCACTAAGTGCCACATCCAGTCATTTATTCACTACATCCAGGGCTAGGGACTCTAACACCTCCCTGGGAAGCCCATTCCAATGCTTAAGCAACCTTTCAGTGAATAAATTCTTGCTGATGTCCAACCTGAATCTCCCATGGCAGAGCTTGAGGCCTTTTCCTCTTGAACTGTTGCTAATTGCCTATGAGAAGAGCTCAACTCCCACCTGGCTACAAACTCCATTCAGGGGGTTGTAGAGAATGAAAAGGGAACCCCTGAGCCTCCTTTTCTCTAGGCTAAACAACCCCAGCTCCCTCAGCCTCTCTTCACAGGAATTGTGCTTCAGAGAGGGACCAAGAGAGACCTTCACAGGCTTGAGAGCCAGGTCCATGCAAAACACAGCACAGCTGACTAAAAGATCCTGCATCTGGGCTGAAGCAATCCCTGGTATCAATACAGTCTAGAGAACAGAGGAATTGAGAGCAGCCTGTCAAGACATACTGGAGGATACTGTAGATTAAACACTGAACATGAGCTGGCAATGTGGGCTGCATCAAAAGAAGCATGGCCAGCAGGGTGAGGGAGGTGATTCTGTTCCTCTACTCTGCTCTCGTGAGACACCACTTCGAGTGCTGTCTTCATCTGTGGAATTCCCAGCACAAGAAAGGCATGAAAGTGTTAAGAGTAGGTCCAGGGGAGGGCCATGAAAATGATGAGAGGGCTGGAATATCTCTCCTATGAAGAAAGGTTCAGAGGGTTGAGGTTGTTCATCCTGGAGAAGAGAAGGCTCCACTGAACACCTTACTGCAGGCTTTCAATTATTAAAGGGGGCCTAAGATGAAGACCGAGACTTTTTACCAATATCTGTAGTGATAGGGCAAGGCACAAAGGTTTTAAACTGAAACAGGATAGATGTAGATTACACACAGGGAAGAAATATTTTTTATGGAGTTGAGACACTGCAACAGTTTGCTCAGAGAAGCTCTGGATGTCCCAGAGTACCATTGCAAGTATTCAGGGTCAGGCTGGATGGGGCTCTGAGCAGCCTGGTCTACTGGAAATGAGTCTTCCTTGCCCATGGCAGGAAGTTAGAAGTAGATGATCTTTGGAGGCCACTTCCAACCCAAACCTTTCAATACTATAATTCTATGAAAACAGTTTGAAATTGTGACTTTTTTGAGGTATTATTTGAAGGCCATGAGATCATATTTTGAATATGACTGCCATGGGCAAAGAAATCCAGCACAATACACTTCCTCATGACGTAAGAGATGTAAGCTTGAAAGTTTCAGTATAGCTTCATTATAAGAAATGTATTTCATTAAGGAAATGCAAAGTGCTATATTCCAAACAAAGAAGAGACAAGAGGTACCTGGGTATGTGTTATATTTTTATATCACAGATTAGTAATTACTTTTATTCCTCATTCACATGCATAAGAGAAACTAATAGTGCTAGTTTCCTTTTCACAGGCACCTGAGAATTAGATTCAAATAATACTAAACAAATTCAGTGGCAATGTAGGATACCTTTGGTTTTGAATTTCTAAAGACTTCATTTATGAATAGATATCCATAGATTATTAGACCATTTTGGTAAAGTAAGTCACAAAACCTATCTGTGAACTGAACTGTACAGAGAAGTGGTTAAATTTGCAGTGTAAATCAGTAACCAGCTGAAAGCAGAACAGACAAATGCAAAAAATTTTGGAACCAAAAAGCACTTATAATCCATAGTGTTTATTTGCTATACTTTATGTCCCTGTTCTGCCCCTATTCCCACTACTTGGTATGGTAGTTTCCAGGGAAAATCTAGTTAAGGCATATCAACCTCACTTTTATAATGGATGAAATTGGAGCCCTGAAAGACTTTTCATATAAGCAAATATTCAGAATTTAAAGTTTACACCTTTTTTTCTAAAAAAGTGAATTTAAACTATTGACATGTGAAAGCTGAAAAGGCATGATCATAGACTGCAGTTTACAATGTAAAGATCTGAAAAGTACCTGGCCATATTGATGCTTTCCTAGGACTGGCAGATTTTCCCTAAGGTCTACCAAAATGAACTAACTCAAATAAGCCAGTTGTCACTGGTTCTTTGAGTACTGAGTAAAAAAAAAATATATTTTACAAACATCTCTTCCTTCCTGGCTAATTTCAGAAACTGGTACAACAAATGGAAACTGCTTAGTGACACTTCAAAAGTGGATAAGCTGTCATTTATATCATGCCTTAAGCACAGATGGCCCTTGCCAGCACTTTCAGGTTTCCAGGTGTCCTGTCAGGACATCACTGTTCAAATTGTGCTCTACCTCAGTGACATTTCTGTCCCTAATATAGCTCCTCATTGCACAGCACATTGAAACTTTACTAGGAAGTATTTTTTTAATTTTCTTAAGAATTAGCCTTTTTTTTTTTTTTTTCAGCTAGATTGTGGCAAAAATCTCTTGCTTTTCCATTCTTTGTTTCAAATCCTGATGTTCTGGCTAAGTAGAGTAGGGAAAAGTGACCTGGTGGCTTCCTTATTACAATCTTTTCTAATTATTGAGAATTCATTAGGTTCTATTGTGACACAATCTGCATGTGTCTCTTTTACTGTAAAAGGGCATTAAAAGACCAATGGTGCACAGGATCACATAAAATAAGATAGTATTAATGGACCACAAATTTATCATAACTGGTAGTTAGAAAAGAGGAGGTGAAATATTTACTTCCAAATTGTCTTTTGGCAAGGACAGAAAGGAAACAGTGAAACAAGAGGCCTTCCTATATCTTTTTGCATGTGTATGGCCCTCAAAACTAACATACTTTAGCTGTTCAGCATATCCATGTCTTGTTTCTAAAACAGATCCTCTTTATAGCACTGCTGTCTGTTCTGAATACAATCTGAACTGAAAAAGTATTTGGAAAACTACTGCTAGAGACTTCTGTAGAAGTAGAGCAGACATTTTTAGTATATCAAGTTATGATGTCATTACAAGGCCATTTGTACTAACTGAACAAACATTAGACTGAAGCACAAGTGGCCTGAGCATTGAAGTACCTTGCTGCATATACTTCTGATCAAATATTTCTGTAATAAAGTTTAATATAGATTACATAAAATATAAATTAAGGCAATTTTATGAAAAGGCTATTTATATCATACAAGTAATTAAGCATGAAGGGAAGATTAATACATGCATATACATTATAAATAAATATAGTGAAAAAAATATCCAGCAGTACTAATATGCAAATAGTCTTGACTGTCTGCTTTTATTCTGACCTATAGTATATTTATTATTCTGACATAGTTTGATTCATATTGGAATTATGAAATTTCTTACCTCAAAGTGGGCAAAATGAGTTCTAAATTTTTGTATAGCACTGCTCCAAGTACAAATACAGTTGATTCATCTAGTTCTGAAAAGAGTAAGGAAAAAGATTTTAATACTCTCCTTCCCAAGCTTTCATCAGCATAAAAACCTCTGAATATCATTTATCTTTGCAATACAAGTTTTATTTTAAATAAACCATCATCATTTTGAATTATCTCTTAGAAATCTGTCATAAAACTGTAGCACTGAGCATATCAAAAAATTTAAGCCATCAAAAATCACATTTTCAAAAAATCCATCATTGTATGCTGACATGCATTCTAGTTAATTTACATTTATAATTAAGCATTCTCAAAGAATATCTGTAAATTCTGTAATGTCAGAGATCTGCACTGCAATGTATTTATAAATTGTACTTGAAGTTAGGCTAATTTGCCTGCTGAGCTTCCTTTGGTAAGAGTTATGTTGGAATGACTGTCTGCTAGACATTGCTGATGTGCTTTTTTACCTGTTGACATAGGAGTGAAGATATTTTTTGGAATGACAACCCTGTCTTCTGAGTTTCGTGCCCAATCAACCATTCCTTTTCTTCCTTTCATGGGGAAATTGATGTCAGTTAAAACAGATGCAGCAGGAAGCTTCTGAATGCTAGCCACTAGTAAGAGAAATCATAAAATAATATAAATTTAAAATTGTGTTTTATATGTTAAAGCATCATAGAGTGACAACAGTACAGCAATAACAAAATTTTTAATGACACATTTCAAGTAAAGCAGGAATTCATAAGACATTAACTGGCTCAGAAAGCATAATCTTCTGTTTATTATGCAGTTCTACTATGGATTAATTGTGTGGTATTGATCATAACATCTGTCAACCAGATTCTGATTAAATTTCTTAACAGGGATTATTGAATGCACCAGCTTATACCCTGAAATTCACACATAAGGACATTGTGTCTTCAGAGCAAATTCTAAAATGATCAAATATGACAATAAAAGTAGAAGGATGCTTAAAATTGCTTTGGGAAACATAATTTCTAGATACAGGCTAATGAAGCAATAAAAGAACTTTTAGCTTCTATACAGGCACAATTTCAAGATAGATCTATTAAGGAGATTAACATATTAAAAGACCTTGTTGTTTTCCTACAAAGTAAGGAAAAGCAGTCTAGCACCTAATTTCTTTTCCTTGAAAGAACAATCTCCATTCTGAATTCTTACTATATTTTTTCCACCTAAAAAAACCCAACACCCAAACAACATCAGTGTTATGCCTATAACAAATATATCAAGACAGAAGAAATAGGTGTCAAATCTAATAATCAGTTTGGAATTTGGTTTATTCATTCAATTTTTTCCCTGTTTTCTAACTCAACTATCACCTGGAAATCAGTTTCAGCTTTGCTGTGAAATTTAAGTACAACTCCATGGCAACACAGTCAGTGTCTAGTAAGACTCCAACTACTTTAAGGGAATTGACAGGGCTGCAAGCGTTTGCGTACAGTCAGAGAGACGACAAACACCACATTTGGAGCCTAGCTCCATTCTTAATGTAAGCCCTGTTGATAGCCATTTCCTGTGCAATGCCTTCCTTATCAATTTATGCAGGGGCTAATGTAGGTGGAAGAGTTTGGATATCAGGACTATACTTTGATCTGCGTAACAGTTTCACTGCAAAGGCTCTGCAAGGGGGTTAAACATAAATACAATGGGGGACAACTGTAAAAACAAGCAGAACAGCAAAATTAAAGTAGAAAACCATTATGTGTCTCATCAGAAGTTTTCAGATGAAAGTGTAATTCAAATCCAAGAGAAGAGTAAAATTAAGAAGTTAACAATATTAACTCTACAAGCATATTCCTTAATAACTGACTGTTATTTTTAAATTAGACTGGTTATGTATACAGAATCACATTAATGAGGTGGTACTTGAGGTTGTTTCAGATTTTCCATTATAAAACTATCAGGGCTTTATAACGCCAGTTACAATCCCCTCCAGGCTGCAATTGGCAAATCCATTCCCAGAACTAAGGGGATGCTTATTCTTGTGAATTTTCAGGTGGTGTGTGGAGGGAATAGAGTTCTGGTGTTTCAGAATTACTGGGGCATAAAATGGATTGCGCGTTTTCGCATGCAATCAATGGTTATACAGAATATATTAACATTGTAAAAATGGATTTTCCCAATAGCTCTTAAAATTTAAAAATAATTTTATTTTCCCCATATATAAAATTAAACTAACAGTTATTTAGTTTTCAAAATTAAATACAGCCCGTATAAGACAGTGCTGGGCTGTTTTTTTATTTGCACAGTATTTATCGGTGCATCTACCTATCTAGCTATCTATCTAATTAGATAGTAGAGCCTTAATATTTCATCCCCCTTCTGGATGACAGTTCCCTTTATTGAAATAGGAAATCAATGTTATTCAATGGAATTCACTCTGCAAAACAGAAAACCACTTTAGGACTGGATAAATGGTGAGGGTCTAGGAGAGTATTTTCTTTACTCTGTCTCTCTCTGTATTTTAAATAGGGCCATTTATCATGGCACCTAAACAATGCTCAGAACCAAAAATTTCAAAATATTTGTTATTGTTTAGGTGATGAATAACAAAAGCAAAGCATAAAACCTAAAACTGACTTATGGCTTATATGGAATAAATATAAATATATGTGTTTATTGGGCAGTGATGGGTTTACAGTTGGACTCGATCTTGAAGCTCTTTTCCAACTTAAATGATTGTGTGATATGATGAATGATTCTGATGATTCTATATATTCCCATTCATGGTTCAGAAATTTTTTTTACTTACAATCAAACAGAAGTCTTGCTTATCAAGCCTGATCTCCTTTTATGACATGGTAACCACCTAGCTGATTAAGGGAAGCCAGTAGATGTGATCTTCTTGGATTTCAGTCAAGCTTTTGATATTGTCTTTTACAGAATCCTTCTGGACAGAATGTCCAGCATTCAGCTGGATAAACACATCATGTGATGAGTGAGCAATCAGCTCACAGGTCAGGTACAATGAGTGATGGTGACCTGTCACTAGAGGGTTCCACAGGACTCCATCCTCAGCCCTGTTCTCGTCAACAACTTCAGAAATGACTTGGAGGCAGGACTGGAAGAGGTACTTAGCAAGTTCACAGATGGTAAGAAACTGGTAGGAGCTGTTGAAGCTCCCTTGAAGGCAGGGAGAGCTCCCCTGCAGAGAGACCCTAATAGAGGGCTGGGCAATCACCAACCACTTAAGTTCAACACAGGAAAGTGCTGGATTCAACACTTTGGGATGAGGCAAACCCTGGATTTCCATACAGACTAGGGAATGAGATGCTGGAAGGCAGTGCCATGGAAAGGTACCTAGGTATCCTGGGGGATGGAAAGTTGAATATGAGTCAGCAGTGCATATTCCACATCCTTCAAATTCTGCCTCTTACAGATCCACACAGATTATAAGGTCTTTTTTTAGATACTTTGCCGAATGATTCCATGAAGATGTGCCTAATGTGGCTCTGATGCTCCAAGGTGTAAGATAATTCAATGGAATTTGACTGGAGGCAACTAATTCAGGTCTATCAACATGACCAGGTGGATACATGAAATAGTTCCCAGCTCTTCATTATCGCTTTAAACTGGTTTTTATATTTTAGGAAAGCTAATATTCGCATTATATATTAGTATATGACTCATTTCAATGAAACTTTGGCTCATTTCCATTGTGAAATGAGGCTCTCTGCCTCAAGTTTTAATCTGCAGCATAAAATAATTACTGCGAACTGAAAGTCAACAAGCCTTTTAGAGGAAAATGTATATAATTCATGTGCTGGGTCATTCGTATGTCAGAAACTCAAATGCAAGGTTCTTAGACACAGATAGTAAGACGTCATTCACTTTGCACATTATTGTATTCTTTTTATGTTAGGTTTGTATTAGAAAACAGTGCTTCAAATCTGGAACCCAAATTATTCAGTTCTGCAACTGCTACACAAGGACTATGTCTTCTCATTTAAAAAAAAACAAATGTTTCTCACAGGTTTCTTTTTTATCATTTTTTATTATTTTAAATAACCATACCAAATCATCATGTCTTGAATTCGTGAGATCGAACACTTGGCAAAGAAGGATACCTTTAGGCACTGTGGTATGAGTATTTTTGCCCGCTTATACAAACACACAAATTGTATACTACTGGAAAAATAGTCAAGGAGAATATTAATAAGAATAAAAAATGTAAAGTGGGGAAAAAAAAGATTTAAAAAAACAGAAGAAAAAAGAAAACTGAAATTAAAATTTCTTAAATTACCTAAGCCAAAGCTGAGGAAAATCTTAATGTGTCATGTTAAACTCTTCCAGTATGGAAAATTCTCTTTTTTATTTATTTGTATCACGGCAATTCCTATAAGTCCTGTCTGATGTTTTGGGCACCATGATATAGGAAAGACATTAAGCTACTAGAGAGTGTCCAAAGGAGGGTGAGGGGGATGGTGAGGAGTCAGAGAGGAGAAGCTGTATGAGGAGCAGCTGAGGTAACTTGGTCTGTTCAGCCTGGAGGAGACTGAGGGGAGACCTCACTGCGGCTTTCAACATCCTCATGAGGGGAAGTGGAAGGGTAGGTACCGCTTTCTTTACTCCGGTGACCAGTGACAGGATCCGAGGGAATGTCCTGAAGCTGTGTGAGGGGAGGTTTAGGTTAAATATCAGAAAAAGGTTTTTACCCAGAGGGTGGTTGGGTACTGGAACAGGCTCCCCAGGGAAGTGGTCACAGCACCAAAATGATGAGCTCAAAAAGCGTTTGGACAAAGCTCTCAGGTTCATGGTGTGATTCTTGGGGATTCTTGGGGTTGTCCTGCACAGGGCCAGGAGTTGGACTCAATGATGGGTCTGTTCAAACACAGCATATTCTATAACGGAATCATTCTGTGATTCAGTACAGGTGCTCACTGTGCACATCTTCAGGGCAAGCTGCAGGTTGAGCTCTGGGTGGTGGAAGTCTTGAGACAGGAGGCTTCTTTCAGTATTTTTTGATGCACTTTGGTATAAACTACAAGACAGTAGTTCAATTACACATAAGAATACATACATATTTGATGATTCCATAGTAATGATTGATTGAGAAGAATCCATGTAAGTAGTCTAGTCCAATCAATTTAGTGATGCTTTGAACTGTAATGGATTAATTCTTCATGTCCTTTATAAATATTTCTTTTCCCTTTATTTCATTTTCATGTTGCAATTGGACAATCTGTTTGATACTGCACTACTGAAAATTTCAGAATTGGCAACTACTAACTGATCATACTAAAACCAACTCAAAATATTGTTGCAACTAATTAATGCCAAGCTGATAGGAACAGTCAATTTTCTGTCACTATAAAAATGAACTAGTTGCACAAAATAATATGTGAATGATATTTAAGCAGATTATTTGGAACAGCACAGAAGTGGTTAATTAATGTGTAGAGAAAACTTGGAATGAGAAAAAATAGTGTAGTTCCTGTATGAGTAGCTCTTGTAGATCATGGCCTAGAAAAGAAAAGCTGAAATGTATTGCCTTGATCCCTATAACCCTGAGTGAGTTATAAGCTGCCTAATGCAACTTCTAGTAGCTCTCAGATTGATCTGGGTTGCTAAACAACAATGAAAAAATGCAACCAAGTAAGTGTCATGAATCATTTTCCCCTTCTCTTTAGTATTCACCCATTAGCCTCCCGTATTCAAAAAAAAACTGGTAAAATTTCAGAATTAGCCTCTTGAATAATACATGACAGAAAAACAACTGGATGTTTTCTCATGGACTAAATGCAACTTCAGCTCTCACAATAGAGATTCAGGTTTTAAAATTACAACAGGACATTGACCCCAAGAGTCACACCATGAGCCTGAGAGCATTGTCCAAATGGTAAGCTTGGTGCTGTGAACACTTCCCTTGGTGTCTTTTCCAGTGCCCAACCACACTCTGAGTGAAGAATCTTTTCCTAATACACAATCTAAACCCCACCAACACAGCTTCAGCCATTTCCTTGAGTCCTGTCACTGGTCACCAGAGAGAAGAGTGCAGCACCTGCCCCACCTCTTCCCCTCATGGAGGAAACTGATCTACAGGTTGGTACAGTCACCTCCCCTCAGTTGCAATACCAGTTCTGATTCTGCTTTCTTATAAGTGATAACATTCTGAGTGTGTTGTGCTTTAACAGCACATCCACGTTGGTCTCTAATTTGCAATAACTCAAGATACAGAATTTGACTGCATTTCAGTTACAGAAAACAGAGAATGACTGTGTATATTCAGTCTTATTTGCTATTTTTTTATCCTATTTTGACTTGCTCATTGACAGTATACTAGGTATATATGATTCAGTATTTAGTAAACTTGAGTTCATCACTTAACACATTTTGATTTTTGAAACAGACAATGTTTTATTGCCCTTCTGGAACAGGTCCTGCTAAATCTATTTCTGGGTAAAATAGTCTTGCTATTGCCACAGATGATTTTAACAATGAATATTAAAGGTTTTTGTGTTGAAATTCAAAACTGAGCATTTCTGCAAAACACCTCTGTTAAGATGACTCAGTTAGAACAATATTTATACATTCCAGAATTATTCTTTTGACCCTAAATGTAAAACCTTTGTTTTTTATAGAATAAAGAAGCTTATTTAAGTCAGCCCATGTTGGATACATGGGGAGCAAAGTCTTGCCTGGATCATCAACAAAGAGCCAGATGGACATATTGAAGAAGACAGTTATAACAGACTTTCTTTATCCACTCAAATCCCATCATTTTAAAGAAAATTTGCAAAAAACCACAAATGGGGAAATCTCCATTTAAAGGAGACTCATTTGTGTATCTCCAGATCTGCTACAGAACTCTGCATGTGAGCAGGCTTGATAAAAATCCTTCTCTCAGTCCAAAGATAAACTCACTTCTTACCACCTACAAGCTTACGTAGAACAGAAGGACTGTGGTGAAGTGGTATCCTCGTACATGAACATGAGAAAAACAACAAGGCGATTTTCCTTCTGTAAGTAATATTCATGAAATCTCCTCACAGTGAACCAACATCAAACTATGTTCCGAAAAAGGCTCCTAAGAAAATGTAACTCAACAGATCTACTACTTCTGATGGCTATCCACACAGAAGTGATAAATTCTTAAATTAGGACCTACTGCTCCATGGGCAGACAAGACTGGGATGTCCCTGGAAGCCTGCTGTGCACTTGCATTCCTGAAGATCATCAGACTGAAGCAGCTACCATCTCACTATTCAAGCTTTGGGTAGCAAGACACAGTATAGGTAAAAGCAGAAATAGACACTTCATAGATATTTTCACTAATCAAGGATGAACTTTGCATGAATCCTTCCTTTGGTGTCAAGCAAATTTGGCCTTAAATAGGCTCACTGTTTGAAGGTTAAGAACAATGCTTTGGTTAATCAAGAAGCTACCTTAACAGGGATCTCTGAATATTTCCCTTCTGTTTTCTATAAATAGTCCAGTGGGGTAAAGAGTTACCCATTACCATAATATGATCAGTATGATATATAGGACAACTTAAAAAGCAACATGGTTTCAGGCAATGATCAGGATGCATTTAAAAATGACTCAGATTTTTTTCTGCTACTTACATAATTAAAAAAAAAAAAAAAGCATAGGCAGCAGGCAAGTGTTTTCTTTTGGTTGTGTGTATTTTGTTGCTCAGGACCAAATTCTGTATTTGAGGAAAAACTCAAGAATATACAAATTTCATAGACACATGAAATATCACATATGCATATGTAGTCTCACAAGTGATTTCTGATTGCACATTCATCATGATAACTTTATTCCATATACGAAAATAAAATCTAAAAATTAAAAGTTCAAACAATAATTAGGTTAAAAATTTTTGTTATAAACAATAAATCTTTCTGAAAAATAATTATGGAAAATATTAAAGTTTATTCCCCAAGAAAGCTAGTTCATGGAAATAGCTATAGCATCATAGAGATTCTATATGTTCCAGGTACTATTTCTTTATGCTCCCTAGGTGCAAGGGGTGGGAGAAGTGGAAGCTCATCATTTTTGTAATTTTTAATAATTTTTTACTATTTACTAATTAGTAATGCACACTTTAAGTTTAATATGGCTATTTGAAGCTAGCAAATGTGGAATGTAAAGAACAAAATCAATATGCTAATCTGAATAACAAGTTTGAAGAAAACCCAACAGAAATAAAGAAAATGTAAACAGTTTTTTTAATGAGCAGGTAGAAGAAAATGTATTCTCGCGATAAATTGTATACTTCCTGAAATATGTGATAACTTAGAAAAATGCTTTAAACATATGGTAGGAAGCTGTACTTCATTAATTAGAAGACAACTCCACCTTCTGGGCATTATTTTGAAGAAGATGAAGATATGAGACAAATAGACCCAGAGCCACATCAAAGGTACTCTGTTTCTGAAGGAGCTTTATTTGTTTCTATTCCTCTTAGTATTACTGCACATTCATGCTACTAAAACTATGGTCTCAGGCAGCCTCTCCTGCCTTGTCATAAAATACTTCTTAAGGAAAAGAAAGACTCGGCATGAAGCAAGACAGAATAGGGAGACTGATGTGGGAGATAGAATGAAATGGCATTTAAGTGCATGAGTTTTAATTTACAGACATAAAGTTGAAAACCATGGGCAATACTGAGGGGGCAAGGTCACCTAAAACACAATGATTGATTGACTGGGCAGGCAAAGTGCAGAAGCCAAGCATCTTTCAGTCACTAAGGCAACTTGATAAAGTGTCTGTGCTGATGATTCTACGGGGTAACAAGAGTCAAGAGAGTGAGACTGAAGGCAGTGTTAAGGTAGTGAGCTCAGAAGATGGAAATGGTGATGAAGCAGAGATAGGAGAAAGAAGAAAAGCTGAGACTGAGATATCATTCACATATTTATTTATTTATTAAGGTTACTCATGGTTAGATATCCAATAAAAAACATTACCAAAAGATAAGGAGGACTTGACAGAGGACAAGAGATCAGTAAGAAGGCAAGCAGATATGAAAATCATTAGCAGAGAATTGATAAAAATATTCTATGAACATTACATTGCTTGAGGTGATGTAGAGCAGAGTAGAATGATTGCTTCCCAGAAGCAGTAAATTGAAGCAAAGAAGAGAAGGCTATTGTTTTACCTCTAGGGAAATAATAACTAAACCTATCACTCAGAAATCTATAAAGATGTGAACTAAGTTATTCAGGATATTGAAAGATGATGTAAAAAGTAAATTCACAGGCGTGGAGAAAGAAAATTTGATGTAGAAAAGCCACACACAGAGGGAAAAGAATAAATAATGAGAATCAATATACATTTTTAATCATAGTTTTTTTGTAGCAAACTAAAAACAGATCTCTACTATATTTTATTGTTGAGCAGCTTTTTCATAACCATACAGAATAGCATTGTGAAGAAACTTCAGATAACACCATGATAAAATTAAAACTGAGAGAATTGTAAATTACTCTGCTATAGAAATGCAGAGATTACTAGAATGAAAGCAGCTAGTGAATCCTGAACAGGAAAGATTGATTAAAAGCCATATCCTGCAAAACAGTGGATATGGAGCAAAGGCTTGCAGCTGGCTCCCATTTTTACAGCAATGCACCAGGAATGTATAAGTTTCTCCATTTTCCTTTCCAGATTCAGAAGACCGTGCTTTCTTTACACTTCAGCTCCATTAAGGTTGAGAAATTAGACAGGTAAGATCCTCAAAAAGCTCAAGAATTTAGGTATGTTTACTAAACAAATTAGTCCCCTCTTTATAGGCATCTGCAGTTGCTTTCTATTTTAAAACCTGGGCAACTATTTTCTATTTTAAAACCTGGTCAGAGAAAGGCTTACTGGTCTTCTAACAGACTAAGACTAAGACTTCTAACATTGCTTATTAGAATACTGAGTTTTTGGAGAACTTGAAGGAGAAAGATTTGTATGCAATTAGATCTCCCTCTGAACATGGGGCCCCCATCTGAAGGCACTAAACCATACCTTTCTTACCTTGGATAAGAATGTCCATTAGGATTCAAGGCTATTACCATCAAAACTTATCCAGGAAGAAAGGAAGACCAACCCCCTATTTGAATATTCATTTGACAACTGGCATAATATATAAATCAAGAGTTAAGAAAGAAGGCAGGTTTGTTTAATTAATCCCAGATAACTGTGTGATGTCTCAAATTAGTACTTTAGTAAATTCTTGACACTGGCAATTTAGGACACAGTATTTAGTCACAAGCTTAGCATTTCCTGGTCAGCATCAGACTCATTCTCTAGTGGATATCTGCCACTCTGAGTTTGGCATTCAACTTGATGCCCAAGCTGTCAGTACCAGTGCATCGCCATTACCACATACACACACCTCTACAGCTTAAGCTGCAGGTACTCAAAATCAACTGTGAATTTATGCAACTTTGTAGATTAGATCAAACTACAGTGAAAAGGGCTGTGAGAAGTGGGGGCCCACAGTCCCTTCACTCAGGAGCTGCACTGAAGCTGAATTTGCTGTGGCTGTGCACAGCTATGTATTTTGGTTTTCTGAACCTTGATCTGCAGATTTCATGTCAAGATTTAATGACCTTGGACCTACCTTATTACTATGGGCTTTCCTGAGGACCACTGGACCAGATCCTGACCCTGATGCTTTGATTTGACATCTTAGCTTGATATCAGATCTGCTTCATCATTATGGACTTGTCTGCTGATGTGGAATATTAGCAGGGTCTGGCTACCATTACAGACCTTCTCTGCTCTTCTTGTTTAGATGCGGTGGGACCTTGCCTTTGCCAGTGAGGCCGGTGTGTACACCCTGCTGTCTCCTGTTGTCTCTCACAGAGCAGCTACTTGCTTCTCCCTGAACCCAGCAGCTAATAAGCACATGCTGGAATACTAAATGCATTCTAGACAGGCTTGAGCAGAGTCACACAGAAAATATGAAACAGAACTGTTAGAAACAGAGATCTCCTGTGTCTCAGTTTCAGGTCGAGGCCATGGTTTTAACCTACCTCACAGGAGTTCATAACTAGGTCTTTGTATTCTGGAGGCGTGTCTAATTCTACTTGAATATTCTCCATGGAGGACATAAACTGGATTAAGATTTGCTTAAGGGATTGTAAAAGGTTGTTCTGGGGCACTGCGAAATATAATTTTCAGGATAATGCACACATGCTTTATTTAGATTGTTTACATCATGCATGGCAGAACAAAACCCAGTACCTCAGTGGGACATATAGATGCTATCCAATCTAAGTAGTAAGTAATACTAATTAGACTGAGTTTGATTTACTTGTTCACATTGTTGAATTCTAAATTAACTTTAATAACTCAGGAGAAATATCTCAGTGTTATTATGGTCATTTCAATAAAACAACTGCACAATGAGGAGATGCTTTAAAAAGATCTAACTAGAAAATTTGGCCTATAAAGCATGACAGAGCTTGGTTATTATGAGCTGTTATAACACAATCACATGAATCACTATGGCATGTGGACCTTGTGCTCAGCTCTTGTTTTCTAATTCTGGTCATCCCATCTCCAGCATCCCCCGCTTTTTCCCTCTCACTCCCCCCAAATGAGAGGCTTTTCTTGTTTATCAAAGTTGTGGGAGGAGGAATCAAAAAACATCCAAGTATATAAGAAAGAAATGGAAACAGTCAACTAGTCAGCTAAGTCAGATGTTACACCATTACTGTTTCCTTTGTCAGAATTCAGGTGTCTTACATTTTCATTCATTTGGAGTGCAGTTGACAGTGAAAGACAGAGATGCCTAATCAGGGTTGCTTGTGTTGCCTTCTCAGGGTTTTAAAAAATCATCAGAGTTTTGATGCACAGTGAGCTTAAACTGCATATGGGAATACTCGATTAATCTTTGCTTGTTCTGATGGGTACAAAAAACACACATTATTACTGAGCTCAATGCCAAAATTAAACATAGAATATGGTCAAAATAATAAACTCATGATATAACATAGCATTATACCTGCAGCAGAGAGGCTTCTACATCTTAAAATAAAAGTCTATTTGGATTCAGACCAAATTTTCAGATGCCCTTAGCATGCCTTCAGTTTTGCTTTTACATGCAGTAGAGAATGACCACTTTGGACAATCAATGTGTAGAAAGTACTGTGATTAAGAAAATGTCTCAGATTTTCCTGACAGATACAGTCATAAGGAGCTGCCATTGTGCCTGGCTCCATGACACTTGCATTCCTAACACAAGCACCTGATGGAACTCTGCTCTCTCTTTGGCACTATATCCTCCCTGCAACCTATTTTCTGTTACAGTTATTTCAATACAAATTTGGGGTTTATTGCTATTGTTCTTTCTTCAATTTCTTGTGCTGTTCATTGCAGTATGTTTATGAAATATTTATGCAGGAGTCCCCTAAACTGGGACTATACTGCTTCTATACTACTGATAGTGAACTATCCCTTATTTTCTGGAAATATTGCCTGTAGGTAGAAGCTCTGTAAAGTTAAAATGTGATTCTACATTGTGCAATATTCAAGAAAACACAATTATACCTACAAGCTAAAGTGGAAAGGAAGAGTTTGCACATGTTATTACATAAAAAATCATGATTCATTTTTTTTTAATCAATATCATGAACATGAAATATGGAAATAAGAAACAGAGATGGAATTTTTGTTTTCTATTGATCAACAGTTTTTGTGACCCACCAATACAACAAAATGGCTACAATTAATTTTCTGTACCTGAAAGTCCTAACAAAGAGTGACTGAATGTATATGCCAGAGAAGCTATAAATTTAATAAAAATGTTTGCAAATTATTTAAAAAAAAGAATCTATACATGCAGTCTTGCAAAATTATTCATTGTCAAGTATTCTACACCTGAGTCCAGTTCTGCTATTACTGCCATACCTTATTTGGGGTAACTGTAATTATCTCCACAGGTAGATCTAGGAGATGGCCAGAAAAAAACAAGATTTCTTGCCTTCCAATAGTGTTTGTATTCTGTAGTCAAGATGGCCTTCCTACTACAAATCATATCCTGGAGAACTGGACAATCAAAATGTGCAATATGGTCCCCACCATATCCTGATTATAGCATTGTTACCCAACAAACAGTATTTTTCAGGATCCTGGGAAAAAAATTGCTCTTTCCCTGACCCCCTCCCCCTTTTAGTTATTTTTCTGTCTTTGCTCTGTGTTGATTTTTTCAGTGCTATGGCTTTTATAGAATATTTTTTTATGTACTAAATGGGTTTTATGTCTCTAATCCCAAAACATCTAAATGGTGCTTTATTGGAAACTAAAATGACTGCACTCTGGTGGCAAACATTCATAATAAAATTTCCAAACTGAACAAAAAATGAACGAAGTTAGGGGTCAGTCTAAGGATGCTCAGTTATTTGATAATATTTCAAAACAGTCTCTTTTTTCAGAAGCACAGATGTAGTCAGTATAATCTGGACCATTCTTGATGTGAATTGTGGTTATTAATGAAATCTTTATGATTTAAAAATCTGTATTCTACAGTTACATTAAGTTTATTGCAAAGGGATATTTGCATTGCAATGAACCATTTTCAAAAGGTACTCAAAGTCATCATTCAGTGCATGTGCTGAGACAACAAACTGGTTCCAGTGCTTGGAAAAAGGAATGC
Source organism: Dicaeum eximium (assembly GCA_013396995.1). Classification (NCBI taxonomy): domain Eukaryota; kingdom Metazoa; phylum Chordata; class Aves; order Passeriformes; family Dicaeidae; genus Dicaeum; species Dicaeum eximium. The sequence continues at coordinate 237,234 of VWZP01002900.1, forward strand.
ATTGCACATAGAATAATATTTTCCTTCAACACTTACACAAACAGACACATCTGCAAGAGGAGTCAGAAAGAGAACCCAGAGAACTACAGGCCTGCCAGCTTGACCTCCACGTCAGGCAAGGTCTTAATTGAGCAGATCCTTTTGAGTGCCAACATGCGGCGTGTGCTGGACAACCAGGGGATCAGGCCAAACCAGAATGGGTTGAGGAATGACAGGTTCTGCTTGACTGATCTGGTTACCTTCTATGCCAAGGTGACCTGCTTAGTGGGTGAAGGAAAGGCTGTGGATGTTGCCTATCTAGACTTTAGTAAAGCCTTTGGCACAGTCACCCCTGGCACTCTGGAAAAGCTGGCAGCCCATGGCTGGGACAGGGGCACTCTTCACTGGGCTGAAAAGTGGCTGGGTGGCCAGGCCCAGAGAGTGGTGGTGGATGAAGTCACATTCAGGCAGCAGCCAGTCATTAGTGGAGTTCCCCAGGGCTCAGCACTGGGTCCAGTCCTGGTTAATGCCTTTATCCATGATCTGGGTGAGTGAATCAAGTGCATCTTCAGCCAGTTTGCAGATGATACCAAGTTATGTGTGACTGTTGGAAGCTGCAGAGTAGGAAAGCTCTGCAGGGGGATCTGGACAATCTGGACTGATGGGCAGATTAAAATGGTATGAGGTTCAATAAAACGAAGTACAAAGTCCTGCCCTTGGGTCACAACAACCCCATGCAGTGCTACAGGCTGGGGGCAGAGGGGCTGAAAACCTGACTGGTGGAAAATGACCTTGGGGTGCTGGACATGAGCCAGAGTGTGCCCAGGTGGCCAAGAAGGCCAATGGCATGCTGGCCTGTATCAGCTATAGTGTAGCCAGCAGGACCACAGTAGTGACTGTCCTCCTGTACTTGGCACTGGTGGGGCTGCACCTCGAGTGCTGTGTCCAGTTCTGGGCCCCTCACTGCAGGAAGAACATTGAGGGGATATAGAGAGCCCAGAGAAGGGCAATGGAGCTGGCAAAGAGTCTGGAGGACACTGCTTATGAGGAGTTTAGTGGTGAACATGTTAATGTTATCTAATGGTTGGACTCAATGATCTTACAGGTCTTTCCCAAAATCAACCTTTCTGTGGTTCTATACACATTAAAAATAGAGCTGATGAGAATTTAGTAGAAGTGACAAAAGAAGTAAAATCAATAAAGTGAAACAGCTAATTTAAGTACATTAATAGGAATAAACAAGTTTTGTTATTCAACAGAGGTATAAAATTTTGAATTATACATAAGATAGGATAAGAAGGGAATGGAAGCCTTTAAATAAAATTTGCAAGTATGTTTTAATTAGCAAATCATTGGGCTTTTTAATAATGATGCACTACATTTAGGTCATCTTTATGGAACTTTTATATTATGCCTTTTTTCACTTTTAGCTCTTTCTGCAACAGATCAATTCAACATGGGTCCAAATGATTAAACTGAGAACAAAGAAACCTCACTTAAATAGTAAATTGACTTTGTTTCTCTTACATTCCCAGGAAAATCCTATTACAGAATAATTTTCTCCTTTAGTCCAAACCTCAATATATTATGGAACGGATCTCAATGAAAAAAAAAATCTTCCTGTTTATATACTTTTACTAAATGAAACTATTTCAACATGAAAACATGAAAGATTAAGACAAAAATCTTATTATTCTGTACCACCAAGATGTTCAAATACTGAGAAGAAACAAAATAGTATTTTGTAATTTAACAATTTCTAGCTTGTCAGATAGCCTGTGATTGTCTAACATAGCTGTGAGGTAACATAACGTTAAGATTTTTTAGTGGAAGGTCTAGCTATATTTCCATAAAACACTAAATAAAAGAAAAAAATTAAAAAAAACCCCAAAAGTCAACACACAACAAAACAAAACGAAAAACGGAAAAAAAGGTTCGGGTTCAACAATCTTGTTTCATGACCACATATAGCTAGGAAAGACTTTAAACATTTCTAAAACCATTGACAGTGCAGATTAATGCTGAGTGACAGGTAAAAATCTGGATGCAGCAGCTAGTGATATCAATAAAAATTGTGTCTATAGGGAAAAAAGCCATTGAAAATGTGCATGTAGCTCTCTAGACAGAAACTGTCTAACCGTGTGTTAAAAAGCTCATGAGTAAATATGCCGTTAGAGATTTAAAGAATAACAAAACTATGAACAGAAGAAAATATTCTAACAAAAGCCTACAAGAAACAAGAATTACTGAATTCCTACACATTTACTTGCCTACCCATTTTCCCATCTTTGAAAGAAAATTCTTAAATGCATTCTTTAAGTACATGCAAAGAACCAACACACACAGTCAGCAAACTACATTTAATATCTTGTCAAATGAAATCAAAACCAGTATATACAGTATAACCACTTCAAAATCCTCTTGAGCTTTGCTGTTGAATACCATTTCTAAGTAGAAGAAGTAGTCCCATATTTTAATGTCTTGCCCTATTGATGTGCAGTGTCTATGAATGACTTAGCTTTTCGAGAGTTTTGGGTATGTATAATTTTAACTTCTGAAAATTATTTCTAAGTACAACCACAAATGTAAAATAGATGATGCAGTATAAAATCACCAGCCATGTCCTCCAGTAGTGGAACTATTCATCCAAGAAACAGGTATAAGTTCAATTTGGCACAGCTAAATTACATTAATTTTGCAGAAATTAACTTTTCTTTGTGCATTGTTGACTGTGAATGCAGACCATTATTTTTCATTGCCTAGATAGTGATGCAATTTTCAAAGCTAAATGAGCATTAAAAACATACATTCCATGCTTCTGCAATGAACAATCTAAGATACCTTATGGCAAAACGAGACATTCCCTTTAATCTTTATGAACATATTCTATTCTCTTGAGGCTAAAATGAGAAAGGAGGGGATAAGCTTGCTATATTCTTGAAAAATGTTCCTCTCACAAACAGGAGAAGTCTTGTATGTGCAGATGCAGCAGCCTGCCTGGCAATCCCTGAAGATCCAATCATCCTGATGACTGTCCCACAGTTCCTTCCCCTTGGGCAGGCCAGTCTCCTTTCATTCCTCTGCTTTATTGGAGGTGAGATTTTGGTGCCAATATAGGGGAAATATGCTTCACCAAGGGGCACAATTCATACACATAAGGATAGGTTTCCATGTATTTGCCTTTGATATCAGCTCACATTCTAGTTATGCTCCTCTACAACAGGACCCCAGACAGGATTTTCTGGAGAAGTGACTGTACCAATATACTGTTTTCCCACAGGTGTTTTTGAAATCTATCTCATTTCAAAATACTTGTCTACTGAGTAACAGTAGACAGCACAAGGCCATAAGATTTTACTAGCAATGTGTTACAATAAACCAGAATATAGCTAACCTTGCTAATATTGAAAGTAACTGATGACCTAAGTGGAACATCTTATATGTTAGAAAAAAATCCACAAAATAATAGTCATTAAATAACGGCATAAGCATTGAGCCACAGATTATATGAAAAATCATTCAAGCAATGAAATCAAATATCTTTTCTAGAAGACCATTTCCCAACCTATATTAATAGAAGATTTACAGAATAATGCTGCCTAGGGCTAATTACGTCTCATGATTGTAGAGAGTGTTTGTTTAAACAAAAAAAAAAAAAAAACAATTACAACAATATCAAGCTATTGGCACCACTGCAGGTGATTTGAGTATTTGTGCATGCATCTAGTGCCATTCAAACACTGCAGGCCACAGAGCTGTACCACATATTTTGAGTGAGGAAAAGTTCTTTATCTGTCTCCTTCCCACTGTAATGGAGACTTAGAGCATGGAAAAAAACCCCCAAAACATAAAAGATGTATTCATCTGTAGTAGAATGAACCCGTGATTCTTATCACAAATCTTATCAAAGACTCTTTATCTCTGCCTTCAGAGAGAGCAACAAATGGGGTCCTAAAACTCATACCTGAAGTCAAGGGAAAGAAAAACTTAGACCACGAAATCGATGAACTCACGGGTTCAGAAATCACAAGGCATAAAACATACATTAGAACTTTCAGACCCTGTTTGTGATTTTAGCCCACCCAGTACATGTACCCTTTGGGATGCTTTGAACTGATCTTACAGACACTTATCTCTGTTGGCATTATACAATCTGACCTTAACAGAATGCAGAGATATTGGCAGTATCTTAGGTCTGTATACTCATGTCCAACTCTTCATATTAAAAAAAGAAATAAAAAATAACACTTACAGAAACACAATTACTCAGAATTATATCTGCATATGTTTACATGGCTTTGAAGCTTGACCTCACTATCTGACAGTCTCACTGCCAAAATAATTATTACTATAAAAAATACTTTTCTCTGATATTATTAGTCCACTAACACCCTCATGAAACTGACTTGAAAAATGAAATATTTCTCTCCAGTTTGTTACCTCAATTGTTATGCTACCTTCAGGCTATGCAGTTCAAAAAAGGCAGATTTTTACCACTATTTGGAATTAAAATCTACAGTCATCACCAAGGAAATAATACTTTTTCAATATGGCAGGTTGATTTGTCTAATATTATAGATGGAAGTTTTTCCCCTCCTTTTTCTGTTTTATTGCTTGATTGATTGGTTGGTTGATTGATTGGATGGTTTTTTAGCTTCTTTAGATTTTTTTGTTGTTACTGTTTCTGTTGGGGGGCTTTAATTTTTTTTTTTTTTTTGGGATAGGGAGAAGGTGTGTGTTGTAGTTTTATTGTTTATTTATTTGTGGTTTTGTGTTTTTTCCTGTTTTTTCTTTCCTCGTCCTCAAAAGGCCAGAAAATGAAAAAGAGCTTTGGCAGTCTGCCATATCATTAGCTTGATACAAACCATGTTAACTCCATATTCACAATGGAGCTTTGGGTAATAGACCTGTTTCTGACACAGTGCAAGTATCAGACAGAGCTAATAGCTGGCTTTATTCCCATTTTAACGACTTATAATTTTGGAGGGTTTACTTTAATTCTATTTACTTTTCCTTCTTTCATTTTCAGTAGTGAGTGAGTAACAAAATGCTGAAGAAATCATTACAACTGGGACTAAAACTGAACTTTGCTATTCGCAGTACTTAGCCACACCATCTCTAGCTGATGTACTACCAGACGATGGCTGGACACTCTTGTGGTAACCCTTAGCTGTGGTACTCCTGTTTAAGGAAGGACTCTATTGTTTGGAATATCTTGACACTACACTCCACTGAACATGATTGTTGCCACTTGGCACTTCCTTAGTATGAAATGAACTCTCTGGGGTGTGCATTGACTCCAATACTGCCTTAATGTAAAATTACCACCATGGATGCTTAATTTCTTAAGCTTCATTCTACCTGGAAATTGTTGGAAGTCACCTAAAGGTTCACCTGTCTGAGGCAAGGGAGCGAATAAGGTCAGGTATTTAATTTCTCAGGTCAATAGTTAAATGCACCAGTTTAAAAAATGGCCTGTCATACAAACTGATTCCTTTAGAAAACAACAGCTTTTAATTGCTCATTTGAAGAAACAGAATGATTCAGGAAGAAGTTTACAGAGGTAGAAATTTAGAAATTAGACAACAATATGAGATACATAAATACTGTAAAAATGAATTTCCACAAATAGGCTGTAGATGCTACTTTCTGTTCTGTTGGAGGCATTTTTTTGAGAGACAAGAGCCTGTATGTCAGCATTTTTTATCGCTTCCGTTTGTTTAGAATATTTTACTCCACTTAATATAAGGTAGAGAAGGGAAACACTTTCAACTATTCTAGTTTCCTTTAGCACCCATTTAAAAATACTGAATGGTTAATTTATTTACCTTTATCTTTAAGGTTACTTAATAAACTGTATGCACAAAACTAACTATGGAATTATGACTATTACTAAGAGTATAGCTAGGGAATCAAGTTAGGTTTTCATCCCCATTTGTGAAGACTGATAAAGATTCATATAGACATTCCCTTGATATTTGGAATTTTCAATATTAAGTAATGGAGAGTTGTATTTTCTCAGGATCATTGAGTAGGCAGGTTTAGAAAAGAGAGAAAACATCTACTCTTTTATGCACTGTTCACAGCAAGTTTTCAGGGAATGTGAATCATTTAATAAGCTTATTTTATACCGAGAAAGAAATATGAGCTGTCGAGCATTTACTTCAGGCATTAAGTCAGATGCTGCAATGAGCTAGACCTTCAAAGTGTGCATGAAGTCTTTCCCCTTTAATCAGTGGAGAAAGCTTGAGTCTTCTGAAAGCCAACATATTGATCTGATGAAGGAATTGCTGAGACTGCAGCAAAGGAAATGATATGAATTTATATAGAGCAGAAGTATTAAGAGTATAAAAAAATTTGCAATTGACCTTTCTCTGTAGTTTCCCTATTCTTTTACCCGTTTTTACTCTTCTGGAAGCCTTTAGCTATGGATTATTACATACGGTTTGAGCAAGTAAAGAATACAGAAACAGGAGAGTGATACTGGCAGTGTGTAAATCCTAGGACTTGAAGGATTTTTTGAGAACTGAAAAAAAAAAAGTGATAGGTGTTCCATTTCACAAAAGTAGAGCATCTGCTCAACCAACAGCATAGGGGTTTGGGGCAGGAAAGACTGATGGGGTTACATCCAAGTGTGAAACAAAGGGGATGAGAACCAGGAGCCAAAGTCATGAATGAAAAAAATATGTGGCAGAAGACAGAATCTAGAACTTCTCTTACCACCATGTTTGCAATCAAGAACAAGAGTTTGACCAACTGTGCACCACAGGACAAGGAGAAAAGCATTAATTCTGCCTATGAGGACTGTTTTCTCACCTGGCCTATTCCCTGAATGATTCCTTCAAAATATTTGGGTAGGTGACACAAATTAAACAGTGTGAACAGGTGTAGGACCATTCTGAAGCCTGCATTTTGTTCTTTTTGATTTACACACAGTCATAAAAGCCAGACCCCAGCCTGAAATGGGAAGGTGATGGGCACTGGCTCTTTCGGGCTGTTTTGAGATGAAATGGAAACGGAAAAAAGTCTATGTAGAAAAATTATGTAATAAACTATAAGAAAAAAAAATTACCTAATGTTGATTAATTTGGTGTGTAGTTTATTAGTTATTCAAAAGAGCATATAAATATTACATGATTTAAAGAGGACTTGTGTTTTTATATCTACTAGGAATGTATTTCATTGAAAAACCATGCAAGTTTCACTTTATTTTTTCCTTGTGAGACTTTTTGCCTGACAAAAACCACCCATAAGTATAGTAATCATTATAGAAGTATTTATATACTAAGTATGACACACTACAAGGAGTGACTCCTGTTTACCTTCTTAAAGTAGCAAGTGCAATTCACACAGTTGCTTAAAGGTGAAAGTTTCCTTTGTGATAACATTGGGTACTCTGGAATAACTTGGTGGAAACAGGAAAGAAATCTGAATGGCTTTCTGGGGACCAGCCTACAGGATATGTAGGATTTTTATTTGTCTGGTAGATGCAATTTTCCTTCTATTAGGAGAAAATGTTGAAATATTAGCAGCTGAGCTTTTAACTATAAATACCTGCTTTAAAATCCACACTGTGCTTTAGCACTACACAGACTCAGAAGAACTAATTTAACTACAAATGAATTCTCAATATCTGTGTATACATTTATTGAAATACTTGTTTCCTGGATGAAAATTTTAGACATTTTCTTTATACATTTGTACAAGTTAATATCAAGGCTGTGCCTTTTTTGCTGTTTTCTTCAACATATTTTAAAAAAGACCCTTTCAAAATTTTAAATATATTCAGTATCTTGGTATATTTTAGGCCAGTATGACATTTGTGATTTATGAGTCAGAGGACCTCGAGTGCTGCATTGAAGACACACATCACTAATTCTAATACAAAAAAGATAAGCAGACTAAGGCAGACACGATTCAGATAAGTAAACAAATCATATAATGTGAACAAGTATCTAGAAAGTATAAACAGGATTTAGAATTTACAAGATGTAAAAGTCTTACCCTGGGATAAGGTGAATGAACCCACAATAACAGACAGGAATCCAGCTTGCTTATTTTCTTGCATTCCCAAAGCTCAGCATGTGTACCATTGCTCATGTCTTATAGCTAGAGTAGGTTCATTTTCTGAAAACTCCCTTGGTCACAAAAATTTTTAAGTGTCTCCAGCTAGGACTGGAAAATTTTAAGATAAACTCCATATGCCTGCAGGATTCTTTCGTGCTTTTTCTAAAATTTCATGGACATGAACATGGAATGGGAAATTGAAGGTGTAACAATAAAGTATGCAAAGAAAGGAGACAATGGACACTTTCAAAATATTTTCTGCCATATGGCATCCTAGACTGTCTGTGAAGGCAGAAATCAGACTTTGTTTCCTGCCACTGTTTATAAAACTTATGTAAGCAGCTCAGTTTCAAGTTTTAAAGGAAATGTTAATTACTATACTAAATCAGATTACTCATCAAAGTACCAGTGTCACAGCAGCCATTTTTAAGTTGAGAGATAACAGGTTGTTAGTTAGAAGTTGATTTATGCATGAAAATATGGTTTACACCTCTTCATTTTTTCATATAATATTATAGCTAGCTGCATTTACCATGTAGACATACATCTACTTGTTTCTATTTTGTACCTTGTAGGACCTTGACTTCATGCTAATTCAGAATTAAATGCTACAAGACAGTTAGGAATCTTCATTTTTTCCTGTGAGCAAAATTAAACAGAGATGTCAGCCCAGTTTCTCTTTGTATTTACTTTTCAGTTGTGTACATGCAGTCCCTTTTAACAATCTGTTCTCAAATATCTGTTCTAATAATTCCAACTCTCAATCTGATTTTTAATTATTATTCTTTATTTATTTTTTATTATTTTGTTCAGTTTTTTTTTGATTATTCAGCTCTGAACCTCTCTGTGTTCACAGGTTTTATTGACTCACAAAAAACCACTCTTCTTTGCTTTAGATGACATAAATCATTAAAACATGAGCTAGTCACTAGGCTGCCTTTACAGCCAGTGGCAGAACTTCCACAGGGCAACCCATGCCCTTATTTTAAATGTCTGAGATGATATAAGCTGCTCTCCAGAGCAGTACTCTCCCTTGATTTTAAAGGAAGCTTAGGGTGACTTTGGCAGATTTTGTGATGCTTAAAGTAAGTAAAATGAATCCAAGCCATATAATCTCAATTGAAAAGAGTGGTGCAAGTGACAGCTACTGAAATTTTTTTTTTAAATTCTGTATTTTCTTTAAACTGCTAGTTTTGCACACTAATGCTGTTATTTTCTCTGAATGGCTTGATCTACTCCCTCTTAAATGCTCTGTCAAAACTGAATTTAATCTGGCAGTGTATATCCTCTCCATTTTGCTGTACCTTCTGGAAACCTTCAATCTTTCCTGCCTTTGACTAGTCTAAGTAACTTTGTGAGATCTACACATTTTATAAAACTACTGATCATTGAAACATTGGTATTCATAAAATGAACATTAACAGCAAGTGGCTTTTCATATGCTGAAAATTCTCATTTGTTTTTTCCTTTCAGTTCTAAATAACACCCATGACAACATATTGCTCTTCAAGATTATTTGGGTTTTCATTAATATCATCTTAGAGCTGTAAGCTTGATTATTGACAACAGAATGTCCTTTAACTATTCTTTTTGGCTGCTGCTCTTAAGGAAATTTACTTGATAACACTGGGAAAATTTTCGCTTACAAAAGAATCCGAATCTGCCATAGAAATATGTATTTCCTAATACTGCTCCCTATTTCCAGTTCCACATTCCACCTGTATCTTTAAAGACAGCTATGCCTGTGGCACTCTAATCTTCCAGTTAGAAATCTCCTTTTTAAGTTAAAGGTTGAATATTTCTTAAAAGCCGTTCATCCAACTGTTATTACATATCTTCAAAACTCTTAATGGTTCACTGTCATGAGAACTGAAATCAGCCGAAGCACTGAGATGATCTGCTCAGATCTTAAGTGCTCAGAGAAAAATTCAAAAGGCTATTAAAGGCCAATAATAAAGAATTATTTATTCTAAAATCAGGAACTCATCTTTTAAAATAGCCAAAACTGAAAGCTATTGGTTAACAGAGAATGGTAACATGGTTTAAAAGCTTTTGTCCCACTGCACGTTGTATCCTTGCAGGTGGGTCTGTGCTTTCAGTGAATTCAGGGACACTGAGTGATAGCAAAAGCTTCTGTTTGTTCACACTATCATTTTCGTGTGTCTGCTCAGCTGGTCTGGAGGAGGAGGAGGTGGAGGAAGAAGAAGAAAAAGAGCAGGATGAGGAAGGAGGCTTCTACCTCCTATCAGAGGCTTTTATTTCACCTAATCATTTCTTAAAGGAATATAATACAGAGCGCTATGATAAAACAAATACCATATGTCCCCACCATGCATGAACAAAGTAAATTGTTGCTTTTACATTTGTTAAGTTTTTCGTAGTATATTCACTATGCTTGAGAGGAAAGCTAATAGGAGATGAGCCTTGCTTTAATGGAAATGCATTTGAACTGACTGAACTTCCTCAATAGCCCAATAAAGTACAGATATTGGATTATCTGGATTTGAAACCAGTCTTTGATGTTTTGTTCAGAAGGAATGAAAACTTTGCTTTAAAAACCATCACAATGAAAAGTTTAACAGGGGCATGGATATTGTCCCTTGGTCTTCTTAGCTATTTTCAAAGTTTGTCATGAATTGAGAATGTGCAATGGAAAGTCAATGCAGCATGGCTGTTGTGTGGTAACTTTTTAAGCCACAACTACTTGTTTCTGTGTCTTGAAAGAAAGAGAAAATAAAATTCCATCTGTGGAAGATCTCAGGGGATTAGCATATCTGTGAAACACAATTAGGTGCTCAAATTTTATATAAACTACTATTCAATTAGAAATGTCATTCAATTAGCAATGAACTTGGTAAACTGAAATTAGTAGAAGGAAACCAAGAACTCACTGTGTTACTGTGAAATTTGCAACAAAATTTGATTTTTTTTCTCTGACAAGAAAAAGCAGTTCATATGTAGTTCATATTTTGTTCATATTCAGAATAATTTTTCTGAACTTTAAAGTGATTTGAAAATGAAAACACAGTAAAAAGCATTTAAAGCATGTGAAGATGCTGAAGGAATATTTTATGGTAAATAACTATTGATTAAATAGGACCCCTGTCAGCCTCACATCTGTTCCTGGAAACCTCATAGTAAGTATTCTAAGGCCAATGGAGGACAGGGAGGTGATTAAACACAGTAACACAGCTTCACCCTGGGAAAGTCCTGCCTAACCAACTTAGTGGTGTTCTGTGATGGAATGACAAGGGAAGGGCTACAGATGCCCTCTGGACTTCTGTAAAACCTTTGCCACGGTCCCAAAAACACCCTTCTCTCTAAACTGGAGAGATAAGGATTTGATGGAGAGACTCTTTGATGGATTAGAATTTGGTTGGGCATATCCAGAGGGTAGTGGTTCATGGCTCAGTATCCTGACGGACACTGATGACAAATGGTGTCCCTCAGGAATTTGTGCTGGGACAAATACTGTTTAACATCTTCATCAATGACAAAGGTATCAAATGTGTCCCCTGCCAGTCTGTAGAAGGCACCGAGCTGAGTGGTGTGGCTAACACACCTGAATGACGAGATACCATCCGAGGGACCTGGAAAAGCTCAAGAACTGGGCCCATGGGAACCTCAAGAGATTCAACTAGTCCAAGTGCAAGGTGGTACACCTGGGTTGCTGCTACCCAATGTGCTGGCATCAGCACAGGCTGATTGAGAGCAGCCCTGAGGAGAAGGACTTGGGGATACTGGGAGATCAAAAGCTAGACCTGAGCTTGCAATGTGGGCTTGCAGCCCAGAAAGCCAATTATATCCTGAGCTGCATCCAAAGCAGCACGGCCAGCAGGGTGAGGCAGGTGATCCTGCCCCTTGACTCTGGTCAGAGCCCACCTGCACTGCTGCATCCAGTTCTGGAGTCCCCAGCAGAGGAAGGACATGAATCTTGAGTGTTTGAGTGGGTCCAGATGAGGCTCAGAAAAATGATCAGGGGGCTGGAGCACAGTTGTTATTAAGACAGGCTGAGAGAATTGGGGTTCTTCAGCCTGGAGAAGAGGGGGCTTATTGCAGCCTTTCACTATCTAAAGGGGGCCTATAAGAAAGATGAGCACACTTTTTAGCACAGGCTGTTGCAATAGGACAAGGAGTGATGGTTTTAAACTAAACAGGATAAATTTAAACTAGATATAAGGAAAAGGTTTTTTACAATAAGAGTGGGTAAACACTGAAACAGAGAGGTTTCCCAGAGAGGTAGTAGAAGACACCATCCCTGGAAACATTCGCAGTCCGACAGGATGGGGCTCTGAGCAACCAGAGTGAGTTGAAAATGTGTCTTCTAACCCAAACCATTCTATGGTTTTATTCTATGAACTGCTGGATTTTTCTGTTTAAAGATGAATATAGGTAAAATTTGGGTCTCATTTATGCACAATATCTGTTTCCTACATTAAATGTGTTTGTCAACTTAAAAAAATATTGTTATAGATAAGACTTCACATATTTATAAACTCTTGTTGGTATAGAATAATTATTGCTGGCCAGTCAAAAACTGCACAGTTTATTCCTTTCAATTAAGATCAACATAAATATTCCCTAAAACCCAAGTACATAGGCAGTCAGACAGTTATGCCAATGCCCTGTGGACAACTATACTAAAACTGAATTATTCCAGATACATTCCTTTCTTGCTAGTGAAAATAAGAAATTACTCCTTGCTCATAACAGCCTTCTGTCCCCATCTCAGCATGTTACCTGAGCTCAAGTATTCTGATCAATGATTTGCACTGCAGTGACCCTGTCCTTTTTTGATGGCTGTCCGAGCATAGGGAGGATAAACTCATGCCAATACATCAAGGCACAGAGCTAGATAGATTAAACCTATAAATTAATTTCAAGTTTTCATCATTCATTTTTCAGTTTTTTTCTATTCCTTTGATGGTTTTATAGTTAAGAACAGACCTCCTGAGTGCCCAAAATATCTTATATGTGGGAAGAGGAAGACAATCAAAAGAAAGACTGTAAAGATTCTGCAGTTATCTAAACCAGCCAGCGCACAGCGAAGTTTCTGATTCAATTGAAATGTTGTTGCTGTTTCATATGTGAAGCCATGAATATGTAGAGACACAGATTATTTGAATGCATCTTCTTAATTTGAATGCATTTTCCTGTTTGATTTTTTTTCCACATTTTTCAGAGGACAGATTAGAATGTACTACAATGTGCCAAGCAGCACGGACTGTGCTCTTTAAATAAACTCATCTTTTTATTTTGTCAGAAAAATGTCATGGAACAAACATTTCAGAAAAGATACTTTCCTTAATAAATTTGTGCAGGGTCTAGCATAATGAAGGACTGACAGCTGGAAGAAGCTTTAAGTGGTATTACAGTGCAAACAGGAATACAACAAAAATAAAAAATCACTGGTTAAAACTGTACTGCAATGCTTCAACCATTTTAAGACTGCTAGAGCTCTTTTTGGGGAGTTCTTTGACATGCTTCCAGTACAAGTTTGTGCCCTATAGAGACTCAAATATTTATTATTGTAGACCAGCAAGCTAAATATTCAGTATGGACAATCCAACATTTTCCCTGCTTTATTCCACCAACTAATTTCAAAATGACCATATTTTCTTACTCTTTCTAATGACTTGATGAAGAAGTGACTGACATGTATGCAGTAAGATGCTAACTTAAAATCTGAAAAAATATATTGACACCAGAAGTTTTGCTATCAGACAAACACATATTTTGGATTTATTCCTGACAACTTCCCAATACTTTCCTGACACTATAAAAATGCAGCTACAGTACATTAATTGAATAACAAAGGTATTAAACAAAGACACAATTATTAGAGAATAGCTTTTCAAATTAATTTTTTTCGTTCAATTTTTAAAAAAATGCTTTCATACTGCAGCTCATTTATGACTACTAATAAATGTAATTGAGTTGCCAGGCATTTTTATATTTGATTTCTGTAATATTATTACAATTTCAATTGTAATATTACTATTACCTGGCAACTCTCCAGGAGCAAAAAACAAAGTTTGAAAAATAAATCTGAATAAAATTTTGAAACTGTTACACATAAAAAACCTAACGTAATCAATTCTAGGCTTTAATTATTTTAGCAATGTGTCTTTTTTAATATGATCATTTATCTATGCTGATTATCACACCATAACATGTGCAAAGGCTGTTCTTTGGGAGAATGGAATACTAAAAGACAATGCCAACAAAATAAACACTTCCCAAACTATTAAGTATATTAATATTTTCTTAATTGGCATAATTTCATACATTAGCATTTGAAACACTATGTATCCTGGAAACACTCTACCATGTACCTACAGTTCATAGTATCCTGGTGAGTATTTTCTTAATTTTTATTCTAAGACTTTGCATTTAGACCTTGAGATATAATTATGAAAAAATCCAACATGTAAGCCATTCTGCATGTGCTAATCCAGGGAGGGGATAACCAAGCAACAGATAATCTGGAGGAGAAGGAGGAGGAGGAGCCCAATCTGGAATGTGATAGAAGCAGCAACTCTATAGTACATACTTGGAACTTCTGATTTTCAATAGGTCATAAATTTGATAGAAGAAATTTCTATTTCTTACCTACATTTCCAGTCATTAGGTATGAATTCTGAAAGTCCATCATTCCCATTCCAACAATGTGTATAAAATCTTCAATCACCTGCATTAACTCCACTGAGCCTGGATAGATCTAACAAAGGAAGGTCAGACATGAAATTTACTACAATATCAAAATGTCTATAGCTGCAAATTCAAATAAAATCTAAATGTCATCAAAAGCAAATTGAAATGTAACAGTCAAACAGCTCTTCTGATGTTTCAATGCTAAACACCTTCTGTTACTGTAAAATAACCATTTTGCTATTAAATCCGTATATAAACAGACACTACTTCCCACAAAGTTATGTGTAATCAACTGTGCACTGGAACTGTGGAAATGTTTCCACTAAGTCACTGCACTTCTCAAAAACTTAGTGTTCATTACTTTGACCAATGGTTAAAGCATTTCATATTACAGAATAATGCTAATTAAAATATTCTTCCTTCCTCTGAAGGTATCTTCAGTAACATCAGAACTACTGATACAAACAGTAATGCAAATCTTACTATGTATGCTTACAGTATGCTAACCTTTGTTGCATTAATCAACAATAAGTTAAATTTTTACTGGTAGTACTATTTTCGTTGCTGATATGGAGTAGTACAATCATAGAATATCGGAGGTTAGAAGGGGTCAGTGGAAATCATCTAGTTCAGCCCTCTGTGCAAAGCAAGATCAGCTCCAGCAAGTTGCCCAAGAACACACACAGTTGGATTCTAAATGTCTCCCAGGAAGATGACCCCAGAGCTTGTCTGCACAACATGTTCTAGCATTCAATCACTCCTACTGCCAAACAGTTTTTTTTAATACATGGATGGCATTTTCTGTATTTTAATTTTCGCCCCTTGTTTTTTATTCTGTCAATGGACACCACTGAGACTTGGCTCAGTCTTCTTTTCTCTTTTCCCTTTTAGGAACTTTTAATATTGTCATGTTTCCAAGCAAAATAGTGTCAGCTATTTCAGCCTATCCTTGCATATCTAATGCTCTAATCCCCTAAACAACTTCATGGTATTTTTCTAAGCTCAATCCATTACTTTCTGTCTTGTACTGAGGAGCCCTGAACTGGACAGAATAAACTAAAATAAATTGCAGTAGCCTTGGCATTGCTAATGTAGCCTCTCAGTTTGGCTTTTAAAATTCTAAAAATACATTTCCAAGAAACATTATTTATTTCCAAAGCTGTAAGGTACTAAGAAAAACATTTTCTTTAATATTTAACAATAATGATTCATCAACAAAACAGCATTAGAGATAATTACAGTTATTAATAAGACTAAAAGTTCTGTTCATATCACATACGTAGGAAAAAAAATAATTTTTGGTTTTTATTGCCTGTTATGAACAAGACAATTTTCAGTAACAGTGTCTTACAAGAGAAAAAATAATGGATGACCTGTTCATGATGGCTTTTTCTTCCTATCAGTGAAATGGCCAAATTTCACTTTATAAGCAATATTCAACCCATTCTTTCCACTACTGGGACTGCAGACTCTAAAAAAAGCCTACAGAGACTATAAATTCCAGCATGCTACACTCCATCTTCATCTTTCTCTATCTATCTAGATCTGTAGTTGCTTGGTTCAGGATAGAGAATTTCACAAGGTGCTTTGTTTTCTACACAGATCTTTTTATAAAAGGTAGGGCAGTAATATTGTTTTGAAGAATAATTTATTATGAAAATTACGATCCTAACAGGTTGCAAATGCTGCTTCAGGTGACAGAGACCTAATGTCCATTTTCCTAATGATGAATTACTGAGGTAGTAAGTGTGGTTTTTGCATCCATCTCATTCAAAGCACACACACTCACAGATTACGTACTAAGGAAAACATTCAGTGAGATTTTTTTAAACCCTTGTTCTTGCATATAAAATTGTATAGTAAAAAACTGTAGAGCACTCAGTTGAGCAGGTACTCCACGTTTTTATGCATCTGAAGTACTGGTTAATCAATAGGATGCCAGCAGATCTTGGTGAGGAATATACAGAATAGCTTACATGTTTTGAAACTCCAGTATACACTTACGCATTGTGGATTGAAATGGCTTCCTGTGTGCAGTGCTTTACATCAGTTCTTAAAAAAGGCAAGTATCAAAGTGAGTGCTGCTTATCTGAATGCTATATAACCTGCAATTAATGGTTATCAACTGTTGGCATTTCAGCTAGAAAAACAGATGTGGTGAGGCATTGCAGCTGTATACTTGATTGAAAGTCAGCTATTTGCTGACAGTGAGCAAGATTTTCTTTCCAGCAAAGAATCTAGAAAACAGGCTAAGAGATCTGTGCTAATAGTAGCTGTGGAGTTTAAGAAAACTATGCAAGCTGGCAAAAAAGTTGGTTAGACTGCACCTAGGTTTGCAATGTTTTGTTGCAGAAAATTAAGCTGACTGGCTGAACCAGAAACAGGATCACCTTTATTCACTAGTGCCTGCTCACTCCTCCTAGCTGTTATGAAGAGCTATTTGCTTCCCAATTGCACAAGAGCAGTAATAAGACCAGTGGTATTGGTTTTTTTTTTGGGGGGGGGGGAGGAGGGGTTATATCTCAGTGGTCCAAGATTTAGTGAATCCCCTAGCTTTGCAACCAGGAACCTATGGCCCCACTACTCCTGTGTTTAGCTCATCTTGGTTTTTTTTTGGGTTTCTGCAAAAAACCAAAGAAACCCAAAGAAACCCAAAAAACCCCCCAAAACCCACGTTTCTGCTATACCCAGGTCTGTGAGACAGTGATTTACCAGGCAGAGAGAAGGAGCTATGGAAAAGTAGAAATAACTTGTTCCCTCTCTGTTTTTCAGCACCGCTCCTTCTACAAGCAGCAATGAAAAGAGGGAACTGGGGATTTGCTGTTGCCTCTTTGTCTTCACATTCTCAGAATTTCCTCTTAGGTGCTGTTATCCCCAAATCTCTGGGGTCAGATGGCTGACATGGCATGGGTAAGCCAGCAAGATGGAGCTAGAAGACAAGGTCGGTAACATAGGAGTGGTATTATGTCTGTTTATTAGTGGGGCTAAAATAATTGCTTAATATTGGTTTCCTTATCTTGGTGTTCTTTATGGAAACTGCCCACATGTATGTGACTTTGCTGCTTCCATCTATCACCACTAAAAAAAACGACACACTTTGTTTATTTTTGTATCTGGCTCTTTTAGAGAGGAACAGAAAAATAGAAAAAGAAAAAATATGATTCCCAGCTGAATTTATTGTGTCAGCTGCAGTGTCATGTTCCTACCATGAGGTTTGAATTAATAGTGAAAAGTCCTGATCTTCCCCTTCTTAGTGATATCATAAACATGAACTTACAGAACTGAGGGTAAATAGCTTCAAAGATTTTTAAGTACCTTGTGATTTATTAAGAATGACATGAGAAGTGAACAAAGTCCAACTATCTATAGAACACAGTCACAATGACTGCACAAGAGTAGAGCAAAGATCTGTGTAAGCTGCTTTCTTGCCTTTGACAGTGGTAAAAAGCTGATATCTAAGGAAGAGTATAAAGGGGCAGGAATATAATGATACTTGCTTGGAAAGTCTTGCCCAGTCCTTAGCAGTTTTTTTGACAAAAGACTGACTTAAGCAAAACCACGGGGTTTTTTTAATAAATTTACCTTTTTACCTTTTTAATTGTGTCCTTTCAGTTGCAAGAAGTTCTGCAAGGTAGCCTTTTACAGAACAAGTATCTCCTGTATTCATTCTGAATCTGCCACTATTTGATGTCCTTTAGTTATTTTAAAAGAAGCACAAGTGAGCAGATTAAAGATTCCTGCAGCACATTCTCCAAACCACTCCTGATTTTAAAAGCTTCTATTGCAAATAAGTGCACTTGACTATTTCCATACTGAAATATCTTGCTTTGTTTAATCATTCTTCATATAGAAATGTTTCCCTGCCTTTGAGCATCCCCACAAATTTTCCTCTTTACATAACTATGTTCATTGTCAGTGTTATTTCTATCTGAATAAATCTGGCAGTATTATGGTCATGTTCATAAACACAAATCTTAACATTTTCCAGTAACTTCTTGGTATAAGCATGTAGGAAATTCTCATATCCAAGCAAAAAAAAAAAGAAAAAAAAAAAGAGGGGTTTTTTTAAATTTTAAACTCTTTTATCATACAGTCATAATTTTTTTTAGACTTTCCAATTTTATAAAGTGGTATCATCATATCCTAGTCCAGAAATTTGCCAGTCCTGAGGATCACATCTGTTCTTTTAAATACAACCTGATATGAAAGGGATACTGTTTGCATTTCTGTAAGTTGTTTAGGGGTGTTGTATGAGGTCTTTGGGTGAGGTCTGATGTGTTGTGTTGAACAAAAGCAGCATTGCAGCTAGCCCTCAGTAGCATTTTTCAGCTTTTGTATGTACTTCATTACTATGTCCAAAGCAAAGACATAGTGAATAATCCTATGGGATGTTGATAAAAACCTGTTTTTATCAAGAGAAGCAACTTATATTCTAAATATAATTTCAATATACGGAATTACCTGGTGGGTCCTGGAATTGCTCCTTTTTGGAAAGGATCATTTTTTTCCCCAAATATTCTCTCACTTAGGATTTCCTTTCAACTACAGCAGGGTGCATCTTTAACCTGATTTATGAAACCATACATTAAATTTTGCCAGATCTTACCTGTTGCGCATCTTCCCATTTCTCTTTGTTTTCTTCATCTAAGAGATTACTTATGATTTGAAAGAAGTTCTGAAAAATCAAGTAAATAAAAGACTAAGTAAAATTATTTCAAAGATATGAACTACCACATCCTTAATCTGAAATTCAGAAAGCTTTCCTTTGCCTATTACAGATGCTGTTCTGCAGCCTATTTTCTGTCAGTGCAAAAGATGACGTAGCAAAATAATACATTAGACTGATAAGAGGGCACTTATTTTATGGTAAATTTTTAATTCTTGAGTATATAATCAGGTTCCATAGTACCACTTCGTATGCAACAAGAACCATTTTCAACTTGCTAAACTTCTACATGTGATGGTGTTGTATTTGCAAATTGCTCTCATTCTAGAAGCTAGACAACCATAGATTTTGCAAAAAAAACAAAGTACATTTAAGAAAGCACCAGTCTCAAGTCTTTAGTTTCTATTCAAAGTGAGAAAATTATCCTTAATAACCATACATAGGGCATTCAATGACATTTCATTGGTCAATACTGTTTCAGATCAGATGCTTCTTACTTTTATATGTCACACTTGCCTCTATCCCTTTAGATATTTCAACTTAAAGGGAATAAGCAGTTTCTTTTTCTTTGACCATAAGCTGTTAATTTCTTTTTCTGATTCCCCTATTCATTTAAGTATAAGGGGAAAAAAAGGCAGGACAGTTAGATACAAATCATACATTAGAAAAAAAATCACTTGTCTCCAAATGTTTGTGGAGAAATTTCCTTTCTAATTTTGTTTGCTCTCTCTAGTAATTTGTATTCCCAACTTCTTCATCCTTAAAAGCCAAGAATTTGTGCAGTCTGTTCTCATCTCTATATCACATTTTGTACAGAATGTCAATTTTGTCTACAGCCTGCCAATTGTAATTTATCTGTTCCTTCATAAAAGATACATGTAGTTTCCAGTAACCTTAGCTGAAGAGTGCAATTAAATTCTCCACAATTTCTAAAAATCTTTAACTGGAATACCAACCACAAGACCCTGCTGGAACTTGGATTACTGGTCATAAACTCATCTGCACTTACTTTTTAGCCATTCTGGGGTATAAACAGGACTTAAATAATGTTTAAGTAAGAAGCAACTTTAACTCACTAGTAATGAAAGTACAAAGGATTCAACTGCACAATGACTGAAATTAGAAAGGAAAAACTTCCAACATAGTCTATGGTGGGTATGCTTGAAAAGACATTAATTTCAAAATTGAGAAATCACAGACATTTTAGGTGTTTCACAACTATATAAGTAAAATATTTTAGGATGCAAAATTGAAGAAAACTTGTGAAAACTATTTTTTTACATAATAACATTTTCCCAGTATAACCAGGTTCCAACACTAAGCAACTGACAGGCAACATGATCTATCTTTGCCTAACCATTAGGAAGTTAACTATGCTAACTATAAAATTCAAATGGATAAAAATTTATTTAACTTGACCAAATTTACTCTAGAGGTGACTGAAATTTTGCTGAACTTGGACAAAAGAGGCTACAACTCTTTTCTCACTGAGGTCACTAGCAAAATATCCACCAACTTCAGTAACACAACAGACTTCATGAAAAGAAACAAAATGGCTCAGCCACCTCCTGTGAAAATTATAAATAAGCATTTGGACAAAATGGGAATTAATGATAAGACATAAAAGAGAAATGTTTTCACAGTTTGATCCAATTTGCAGCAATACTAAAGAGTTTCCAGTCAAGTTGAAAATAAGAAGAGTAGGTATAGTTACCTACTGCTTATATACCTGGAATACATTTAATCCCTTTCAGACATTCCATAGCAAAAAACCCCCAAAAAAACCACAATGCAAGGAGTTAGATACATTTGGTATTTGTTACAAAGGATTTGCCAGTTTAACCAGGTTGGCAAATCACAATTCTGAAAATGCAACTTCAGCTATGAAAAATGTACATCTTCACTGGAGCCCCCAAGTAAAATAAACTATATTGGTCAAAGCATGCCAGTTTCATGGCACTATAATCACACTTACTGTAGGGAATTTTAATTTTGGTGAAGACTTCTTCTAGGTAGAGTCAGCCTTATGAAGATTTTGCCTGAAGGAAAATACTTTTCTACACATGGTAGTTATCAACTCTTCCAATGCAATATTGTAGAAATGCAATGGATAGAAATTTTAACTTTAATTTATTAGGGCATCAGCAGCAGCCTAGCTGCAGCAATATGGAATTCAGTGTGGGATAATTTTCATACTAGAGAGTTGTTTTGAAGGTACTTTTGCATTACATTGCAGACACTGATTCACCTGCAGTCTAAGCCTTAATTGCAAAAGTATCCATGTCTGTGTGATGAGATCTATCTGAGAGTCACCTAGATTGTGTGAGGAGCACTCAGGAGTTTAAAATGTTTCTTGCAGATGATATATTACACGGGTTTGTTAATAATGTTATGTATTAGTTATATTTTATATTTATTTCAGTTACAAAAAGCATTAAAATTACCAATAATTGACAGAAATATATGTGGAAAAGTTTATAAATAATGTTAGACTCAAGCACAAACAAAAGATGACCAATAACTTATTGAATATAGATTTTTGCACTGGCCAATAAAGTACAAATTAGGTGTATGAATTTAGTAATAAGAATGTATTTCTTCTTGAGATCTTTTTTCCCAGTTTCTATCCTTGGTTGGTGCCATATTTATGGTAGCACTGGAGGGTGAGATGTGTGCAGGTTTTTCAGTCAAAGTGATTTTTCAAAGCAATACCAGCACTTTGTGAATTAAACAGAGATAAACAAATGGATTTGCTGCTTCAGTAATGAATAGATATGAGATGCATTTCAAAAATGTGACAGGGGAAGAAGGGTTAAAAAGTCTTTGTCCTGCTTTGACTCCTCTCTTGTTTATTGCATTAATCATGAAAGAAACAGTGTTGTCCTTTAGTAAAATGATTGACAGGTGTGAAGGCTGAATTTTAGAAGCATTATGGATGTGATCTGAGGGAATTACTGCAGTAAACACTGGACCTCCCTGTAGAATCAAGCTTCTTTCTTTCTTAGCCAAGTTTACATATTACTGAACTGGTCACTATAGAAAATGTTGGAACAGCCAGAACCAAATTTTGAAGTTCTTTATTTTTGCCCAGGCTTTTTTGATGATCATGCCAGTTACAGCTGGGAATGGACAACTACATTTTCCTAATTTAATTTCCTTCCTTACAATTTTTTCTTCTCTAATACAATGGCTGCAGTTCTCTGTTCCAGTCCAAATTCTTTGACCCTCTCTGCAGGCATAAAGCTGTCATAAATCCTTTTATACAGTTAGAGAAGAATTCCTCCCTAGGAGGAATTAATGGATAGCCTTAAGTCACCTCCACTTTTGGACTTCAGCATAGTGAATGTGTGTGTGGGAGGGAAAAGGTGGAGGGAAAAGGGATTGAACAATCCTGTTAAACCCTGACTCACAGCAATGGTCCCTGTGGCTAATATAAAAGGGATTATACTGCTCTAACTTCTTTGGGGAGAAACCTTTTCTCCTGTTGGTTGCTGCATCAGGGGATTGTACAACCCTCTTTGCCATTATGTCCTGAAATGTAGCTGCTTTCCTGCCATCCTGTCCTTAGAAGGAAGTTCAAGCACTTCTAGACCAGTTCTGGATAATATTCCAAAATCTTGATTTAATTTTGCTTATTTAAAATTTGTCTTTTCTTCCTGGTAGAATCATTCTCACATAAGTACAATGTCCATCTCATAGTCTCAGTGTACCTACAGAGGGTATCTGAAAGAATTCCCATATTAAACTAAAAACCTTGCTTGCAGAAGAATTGAATGACTCTTGTCTTGCTGCTGTACTCATATTTTCAGTCACTGATGCAGGGCACCTTCTTCTTTAACTGCGTCATAAAAGGTTATTTTTGTTCCTGACACTGTATGTGCAAGTATACACAGATACTGTTGCAAAAAACAGTTAAAAGCTGCAAAAAGAGTCATGTAATAAATAACTTGTCACTAAAGATGCATAGCTTGAAAACATTATTTTGCTCTTGGAGTTGTCTGCCTAAACAACAGACATTTTCAGTGCAGTCCATCAGGCAGCAGCACCTTCATTTTGGGTAATTAGCTGGAAAATTTCAAATTTGATCTCACTTTTCTGTTAATTCATTTTGTTATGGAGTCTCTGAATCACAACTTTTGCACTATTCATGAATATTAATAGTGGGTATAAACCAGATATTGTAGGCATTTGAAGGACTACCTAGATGGATGGAATGTATAAGAAAAAATATATTCAGACATATATGCTTTTTCTTCCTCAGTCATATTTCAAGTGTAGTTTTTGTATGGACCTAAAAAATACTGTTGTCCATAATTCATCATAACCTATTTTTCCCACATCACGCAAAATGATAAATTATGGCTTTCAGAGATTTTAAACCTCACTCATGCTTTTTTGATGATTTCTTTAAAACCAAAATCCATCAACTAAGAAATTCTACTCTGTATCTAGTTAAAAAAAACCCAATAGAATGGAATTAGAACACCACACAGAGATTCTACATAAAGAAGAATTTTCATACTATTTTAATTTTTACCTTTTTGTCACTTACTTTGATAATGAACTAGGAAGTATGAAAGTATGTGCTAATGAAAAAAAAAGTAAATACAATACTCCAGAGTATGGTAGAATATGACATATGTTTACATATGGAAAAACACATGTTTCTCAGAAATTGGCAGTAAATTTTAAACTTTGTTACTGAGCCAGGATTTCACTTTATATCATCAGAAGTCAGTAAAAGGAACCTTGCTTAATATATCCCCTGGGCCAAACACATGCTTTATTCTGATTTCACTTTGCTGAATACTGTCAATTGGTTTTTTTTTAATTTTACTTTATCTTGTTTGTTGTTTTTAAATTTTTTTTAATGGTACTTTTTATTTTTTCTGACTTGGAGTTTGAGTGTCCTTTTAACTGGGATTAAAGAACTTGCATTTAGGCATGCAAATACTGAAATGCAGTAATTTTCTTTGGTTTGAGAAATCCTTCAGAATATGGCTTACCAACTTTTATATTTTTTAATTTCTTCATTTCTAAATTATTAATTAAAATTCTTAAAACAATATTTAATAACATTGGCAAGTTCTGTCAAAATACTTTTTTGAATTTTGGAAACAGCTCTATACTGCAGAATTAAGCAAAACTTTTGGCACTATCATCAGTGGGAAAAGAATCAAACTCTCTAATGTAGGTAAACTGCAAATGAGTTGATATGTTAGGTCCATGGACAAAATACTTGTATCAAGCAGTTTCTCAAGACTGGTTCTAATAAGGACTTTGTAGTGCCTGTGAACAACAAAGAAGTCACACTGGGCCATCAGTCTTTTGATTGCATGAAAATTTTCAGTGAGTAGCATCCTGCTTAACAGTAAAGCCATTACTGAATAGATACCTACTCTCATTCAATTAAAAAAAAAGAAGGATTGTTCAGCAAACATACTTTTGGAAAAGCATTGTTTAAAAAAAGTATTTTCAGCTGGCTACAGGCCAACACAAGAAATGTTTGTTTTACTGTGGAAGTTAATTGTTCTTTGTAAGTAGAAAAACTAGAAAAGTGGAAATAGCAAGTCTTGAAAACTTAACTGTGAAAAAATGTCTTTTCCAGGACATCTCCCTTCATCTGCATGCATTTATTCCAAAGTGTATTTATAATTTATTCTTACTTTTACACAAATATGTATACATGACTTGCATTAATAACTTCATTAGTAATTTATGAATGATCATTAAGCTTTCTTTTCCATAAATATTATACACATCTGCCTTCTTAGTATTCTTTTTCAGTAATCTACTCTTAATCTTTGAGAAGTGTCTAAAATTTTCAGATATAAGATGAAACCAATATCTTTATCTAGAAGTCCTGAATATTTATTTCAATTGTCACTATGCAATGAGTTGTGCAGCCCATTATGTAGAAATAATTATAGTGGTTTTAGCTCTGACAGCATTTTATTTGTCCTCTTGCACAAGAAGAGTTAATCTAACATGTGAAATAGAAAATTTATATAAAATGTACTATCCATCACTCCTGTGCACTTTTAATGAGCTTTATTTATCTGAAATGTAGAAGCAATGCCAGAATTACATAACATTCTGGATAGATTTTAAACTGCAATGAACAAGTTTTGAACTGAAATGAACTGGAACAAGGAACACTAGCGAAATGCTTAGTGCCAAAAAATACCAACACCTCCTATCAATCAGACCAAACCTTGAAAGACAAAAATACTGAAATGCTACAAAGAAAGTATTTTACATTTTTCACCTGCTGTATTGGTTTGGATATTTGTCTTATTAAACGTAGCTGAGTCTTCTTCCTATTTTATATTTGGATCTTAGTTTAATGTGAAGAATGCTTACATCTATCATGTGGAAGATTTTAGTTTCATCTGTGGGTAAACCAGTTGTCATGCAGTGTATTGCAACATACAGACATAAACTCCATCAAGTGAAACACCACCTTTACAATGTCTCTCTTACCTGCACCCCATCAGACGCAGGGATGTAACTGGCTCTTTTAAATGTGTCTGTAACATTTCTGAGAATTTCCACAGAAATTAGAAGGTCCCCAGCATAAAAATTTTTCCTCTGCGTTAAATCCAATAGTGTCTTGGTTACTTGGGACATGCCATCACCAGCCAACATCCTCTGACCCTTGGCAAGATGCTCTTTAATCTGTACCAAAAGAAAAAAATCTATTATCAGAACCTACTTTAATGAGGAAAATGTATGATAAATTCTAAACACAGCCAAAATATTAAATGTTAAAACCAGCAAAAAAAAAAATTGTCCTGTTAAAGATAAGACAAAATAGTAGTCTATGGTGATGGAAATATTATTTTTATCAGAGCATCATCGATTTTATACTGAAAACTTCTGAATTTCTTGTGTTTCACAACATTTGCTTCTTGGAACTCCATGGGCTGGACTGCAGCTTTAATTTGTTGTCATGATGCAGCAAGGAACTGCCCTTCCTCAGATGAACATCTGTCCCTCATTTAACAACTAAGACCTCTGAAAGGAATAGATGGTAAGGCAGTACTTGTTGTAATTTCATTTACTACAGGAGAGTAGACCTTTCACCTCTGCCAGCCCAGCTTGGCTAGTCAATGCAAGAGAGCTGGTTCAGCTGGAAGCTGGTCACAGTGCTCTCTTCTGCAGCACTAGCACAAAGGTGTTAATTTGGAACAATCCTGTTTGCTTTTTCCAAGAAATGCAAATTAAATTATGAACAGCTCCTGTGTATCTGCCAAAAAAGCACACTTTAACAGCAGCTCTCCCAGCAGATGTGTTCAGGGGTAGTGATCCAAAACAAATACACTAGAAGTACCCTCCTGACAAGAACCTGAACTTGTGGATCTGGTTAATTCTCAAAGCTGACTCAACATCCCAGGAAGGTGCATAGAGTATCACAAAGATAGGACAAGACCAGACAAGGCTGAGAAAGAGCACATGGGTTAAACAATATATTTGTAAATATACATAATAATTTATGCATAAAAGCACAACTTCTTCTGAACTGAAAACTAAAATACAGAACCATAAAATATCCTGAGTTTGAAGGTTTTTAGATAGAAGAGAATTATCTAAGACAGACCTCACTCTAAGCAGGAGGGCTGAAAATCCTATGCAACTGGCAACAAAAATGTTGTCATGGTCTTTAAAAATGTATCTTCAATTGCTTTTTAACTTGCCTTATTAGTGACATATAGAAGGAAAAATTACTGATGTAACATACAGTTGAACTAGATGATATTGAAAATCTCTTCCAACCTTGATGACTCTGTGATAATAGGGTGGTGATGTGGAAGGAACAGTGTAAAGATACTTTCTGCCACTTCCAGGTCTCCCCAGACACTTTCTGTCAATATGCAGATCTTCATTATATAAAATAATATATAAGAATACATTATTCAATAAAAGTGTTTAAAAGGGTTCAAAACAACTCCCATGAAAGCAATTTAAAAAATGAAATCATCCTCTGACATACTAATTCTAAGCAGCATGGGGTTTTTTTCATGCTGTTGGTTCATATTTTGGTTACATTCTCAGCCAGTTGTCACACAAACTAGATATATATAACATAGCTGGGGCTGGCCAAAGTGGCTGCTTCAGGCTTCCTCCATGGCCTTAAATCATCCTTAAGAGCAGCTGGGGATTTTTATGAACCACAAGTGCCTTGACAAAACTCTAGAAATACTTGAGACTTGGGAGAATACCTACCTGCTGCATCATGGACAGGACTGAATCTATTCTACACCATGAGTACAGAGGTACAAACATAATAGTATTATTAATATTTAGAAAAAATCAGTGAGAACTAAGACCATTAATTGGTTTGGTTGGTTGGTTGCATTTTTTAAACAAATATTTCAGCAGAAATACCTCCCTTAGTCTTCAGAATACTGCAATACATAATCAGGCAAGAAACTTGCTTGCAGAAATAATTTTGTGCAGTTACTATTCCTTTTAGAAGGAGATTTTGGACATAACTGTGTAGGAAAATAATACTGAAGAAAAAGGTGCAAGAATGGAAGGAAATTAATTTCAAAACATTCAAGAATCTGATATTGTACACATAACAATATGAGCTACTTTCTTGGGAACAAGTAAAAGCAAACATGAACTTGATTTGTGCATTTATTATGAGGAAGTTTTTCTGTGAAATGTTGCCATTTGTCTCATCTGCTCACACATTGTGTCTCAGTAGCAAATGAAAAGAGCATCATCCAGCACAGTAACACTAAAGAGCAGAACTTTTGCTGTAACTCATCCACTTGTTCCTGACACCAGAACATATTTCCAGATTTTGAGGATTAACAATACTGAGTGTACCTTTTGTCAAGCCCAAAAGACATAAAACACTATCTATATAGCTGAAATCCCAAATCTAACATGTGCCTCAGAAGGTACTGAGGTAAAGGCATCACACAACTTGAAGGCAGGATTTAAGAGAGAAAAGAAGATGTTCTTTTAATATTAGTAACGACAGCAATTGATCAGTCCTCATAAAAACTCTGCTGTGCTGTTACACCTGTATAAACACTGGTAGGAAGGCTATTGAACTATTCAGCAAGATATTTCATAGTGCATTATTTTGATTCATTTTGCTTTATCTGTATGTTCATCTCCCAGTTGTTTTTCTATGCTCCTGCAAGACTTTAAATTCACATTTTAAAGATGGCAGGGGCCAAGTTGTTGATGGTTTTGGGACATATAAAGCCTGCTGAAGTCTTGGCCTCAACTGCTTTTGGAACAAAAACAATAAATTGAAATTATCCTACTTTTGACTGGTTTTTATACTTTCAAACAAATAAGGCTCTGGTTTGGTTTTTTTTGCAGACCACTAACAGCAGAAGTGGGAGCTGTAGCATGGCCTTGAGTACTTTCAGGAAGACATTTGGGTTGCTCTTTGGACACAATGATAAAAAAGGTCTAACAAGTGCCCACAATGTCACAGGTGACTAAGTGAGACTGTATTAGATCTGTAAGTACTCCTAACAATAACAGAAGCTGTGTGTCTAATTTCTCATTAACAGCTCTGGTTAGTGTACACTCTTTAGTTCCAACGCATGGGTTTAGTATAGCCTTCTCTTTCTTTAATTACAAAATGCTCTCCAAACCTATAAAACCTTTACACCTATTAAGTGCTGTACTTTTAAATATAATTCACACACATATTACGTAATTTAGAATTATTTTTCCCTTGACTGGCATTAAATTATAGCTTTAGGTACTGCAAATGAATAACGTAAAGACTGATTTAGAAGGTGGCTGTGCACCAAAACTTTTGTTACCTTTCTTGCACCTTAAGCACAAATTAATTTGCTATAATCTGTTTTCTTCTAAATTTTTTCTAAACTTTTTTTTACAACTTAAAATTCTGTTTCATATGACACAAAGACTAACATCTTTGAAGTGCAATTGCAAACCTCAGTGTGTACAGGGAGGTATACATGTATGATATCTATACCCCCTTGCCTTCAGATATGTGTTGGAAAAATACCTCATTTACAAGAGGAAGGAGTACTTACAGATCTATCTCAGATTTATTGGCTCTTAAAAACTACAGCTCAGTTTGGAACTCTTTTTTTGTTAAATGACATACCCAGAAAGCTCAATTTCCTAGCCCAAGGATCCTTTCTCCCTCATACACACCACTCATACACAGCTCCAAGAGCACCCTTCTTTTAATCCTCTCAAGCTCCAACATGGAAGTTCCTTTCCCCAATCCTTAGCTATCTTTCCACGCCCACACTGCCTTGAGCTAGACTACCAGCATATTCTTAGAAACAGCACAGCAAAACAGAAGATAGCAATGTGTTTAGCTAAGAAAAGTGGTGAAAATTAGAGTTAAGTAAGAGAATTTTTTCTAAGAACAGTAAACAATGTGCAGGGAAAAATTAACAGCCTCTTTATTATCTGTTTATTATGTAATGTATTTTCTTGTTGTAAGACAGCTTACAAATTCTAAACACAACTCTAAAATCACAGACCATTCACTCAGTTGATGTAAACTGGCACAATACCATTAAAGCCTCTGAAGATGTTCAGATTAGTTTAAGTTGAAGGTAGTGAATTATTACACACAGCTATCACAATAATTTTTCTGCATAAAAATACAGAATATTCTAATCAGTGGTTAGTATAACATCTTTCTCACCCTACTGCTTATTTTCTGTGCTACAGTCACTGTGATATTATGCACTGCCCAAGAAAGCTATTTTGGTCACCACTCTAGGCCCTTGTAGTTCTCTGTGTGAAGGTCATTTTTTAGTGGTCCTACAGGCAGGCTCATTAAAAATAAAGTTTATGAGCCGAGAGATAGTGAAATGAAGCAGCTGTTAAACTGACACTTCAGTTGTCAGCCCAGCCACTATCTGCCTGCACTGTATGGCTGCATACTTGAAAAATTACTGAAATGTTTAACTGGACTTTGACTCAGGGTCCAACTGCCTTTGTCCCCCGATTTATCAGAAAGTATGATATAATAAAAATGCCTCTTTACAAAGTCAGATCTCCTAGGCCACCAGCATTGGAGTACAGTTTATTACTGCAGAGTAATTACTGCAAACTTAACAGCTAGATGTGGTTTAAAAGGATAGAAAACAATGAACCCTCCAGAAACCTATAAAAGACTGAAAAGAATTATTAATTTGAAGAGTAACTACACCATCAACCATTTTTCATTATTTTTTAAGATGATGTTGAATTCATGGCCAGGTATTACTAATGATGTTATTAACACAATTTATGGTAGGGGGAACTATAAGAACCCAAATTAGTAAGCCTTACACAGAAGTGAGGAAAGACCATTTGAAATGAAAATATATCCTGAAATTGCTCATAATCTGCAAACCACTTTGCTTTTCAATTTCACAACCCAAGACTAATATTTTGTAAAATATAGTGCTCTTCAGATGTAGAAATTGTAAGAATATTCACTCCACAGCTGTAATGTGATGTCACTGTGAGAAAGTTGTTCATATTTGACAAAATCTTCATTACAGGCTGTTTTCTTCTGATAATCAGTAGACAGTCCTTTAACTATTTTGGCACAGAAGTTTATTTTCCTTCAATATAATAAATTATTTACAATTTATTTGTCTATTTTCAGGCTGTTTCAGTGTTTGAGAATATAATTTCATCCATATTTTAAAACAAACTGAGTAAGGTCTAAGGATAGGGCTATGCATCTTCAGGTATGCATTCAAATATTTATAACCTAATGTCATGCAAGAGATGTTTTCTATATATTCAGTATTTTATGAAGGAAGTGCCTCAAGCAATACAAAGTAATTTTCCACTTTGTCATCAGTGAAATTAGTTAGTAGTCTCAATTTCAATCATGATAACACACTATTAAATAAACATTTTGTGCAAAGAAGAAGGCAATCATATATTCCCTTTGTGTACAGCAGAAAAGGGAAAAAGTAATTTGTCTACATTGTGTAAAGGATGATTAAGGATATAAATGAAGGAAAACTTTACAACTGCAAAGGAAAGGATGTACAGTTTACCTGAACAGACTATGCAGACTTCCATACTGGAGGCCTTGATAACAGCCAAGAAAAATAAAAAGCTGCAATAACACAAGTATAGCTGATTCTGATAGGACACAAGTTTGGGCTGGATGATCTCATGAATTTCCTTTCAGTTCTGTAATTCTGTAACACATCCCTGCAAATGTTCTGAAACCCCAACTAAAGCCTCCTATAATTTATCCCAACCAGAAAAGTCAAAGTTTAAGGAGTGCCTTGAAATTGAACTTTAGCCTTCCTGCATTTATACAATCTATACAAATTTACACAAAAATACAATGGTGTGCAATCTTCTGAACAAAGTTTTTGCAGAAACTATGCTTCAATCTGTGCCTCTGTGCACTCAGCTGAAACCACTACAACTTAATGCTTTAAAGAACCTTTTTGAAATGTATATAGATGAAAAAAAAATTAGGATCACTTCATTATATCGAAACAGTTGTTCCACTGTCATACTTCCAAATATTTTTAAGCAAAATGTTCCTTAAAATAGGGATTTGGTTTTAGAGAAAAGGTGGATTAATTACACAGAATCCTTTGCTGTTTTAGACATTAATCTCAGGCAAAGTGAATATCTGCACAGATGAAATTTCATGTGCTCTTCCATATGTGATCAGGTTTATAGAAGAATCTTTGAAAAAAGATCTAGTATGTGTGGAGGTCAAAAATGTTTTTGGAAGAAAGTGAACAGCTCAGAGGAATGCTTCACTCTTACTCCTACTATGTTGTTCAAGTGATTTTTTTTACCACTTCAGCCCATCACATAATTCCTTCTTTTAATCAACATCATCATCATGACAACATCATCGTCGTCATCATCATCATCATCATCATCATCATCATCATCATCATCATCATCATCAATATTGTCAATTCTAATCCTTGAGCTATAGCCACTAAATAGGTAACAGAGGGAAAGTAATTACAAATTTTAAGTATTTTGATTTGTGCATGGATCCACAAATTAAACATTTTAATGGATATTTTGAATAGATAAGACTGCGCTCAGTAGAATAACAAATGAGTCTCGGAATTAGGAATGAATAATCATTGAACAGATCACCCTTTTGTTCTTATACATATTTTTGTATAATTATTTTTTTAAGTACTGCTCTTAAATATTCCAATTATCTGATTAAATCCTGCTCACGTTGGTATGCTGTGTGAGAGATCTTGTTGTTGTTATTGTTGTTTCTGTTTTTAACCAGAGGGCATGTCTTCAAGATTTGTGTTATCTATGTATAATGTAACCTGACAAGAGCAAGAGTTGAGAGGAAAAAGAGAATGACGACTCTGAGAGGGTTGTTTTCATTTTATGACAGACATAACATTGCTTGGGGTAAAGTCTCCTGGTTCTCCATAGTGACTGAATGACTGAGGCTACAGGTCACAAAAGGACGTACTACAAATGAGTTGTCTCTCATTTTTTATGCTACATGGTCATCCTTGTAAGTATTTGTCCCTAAACCATAAAGCTCTGAGAAATGCTTCAATTGAAATGCTGATTTGATTTTAAGCAATTTCTATATTTATTTCATTTTGCTTCTATACAGTAATTTCCATGACACTCACTTTTATTTGCAGAACAAACCAAGTTTTTTTTCAAGAAAATCAGCATTATTTGGGAGCCCTAATTTCTGCATGGGTGTGCTGCATAGAGTACTAGGCAAGGAAAAAATCCTTTGATCCTCACATACTTAATAAACTTACTTAATGGTGGGGGAATGCCGCAAATGAAGTAGTGGACAAAAAGCAAGGGAATAATTGTAAGTGTAAGATGCTGTGACCACTTTGTGTCCTGCTGCCAAGCCAAACTCTTGCAGTCATTTCACAGCTAGTGCCACATTCAATTGGAGTGAAGGTTCCAGCAGTTCTGGTAGACTTTAAGGAAAAATTAGATGAAATCTTTCTTTATTGAGCTCTTAAATGGCTTTCTATTGTTTTACCTCTGGCCATACCTTAGTGTAGTTCATCTGTGGTTGCAGTGTTGGTTGGTTGGTTGGTTGGTTGGTTGGTTGGTTGGTTGGTTGGTTGGGAATATCAATATAATGAGGGAACATCAGCTGCTCACTACTGCAGAAGACACAGCAGCAGCAGCAAACCCAGGAGCACATTTAATTTAACACACTTATTAATCTTTGGTAAATGTGTGTGTTCCAGGCATGGAAAAATTATTATGGACCCTGAAATGATAGTGGAACTTTTCTTTGACTTTAACAAGTAGGATTGGTTGGCTATTAAAAAACATATATTCAAAAGCAGAAAGGAAGAAAAAGAACTCTCCAGGCTGAATTAAGTTGTGATGTGCTTGTGCAGAAAAGCAGACAAATGTTTTCTCCTACTGTATAGCATCTCTAAGACTGAGGTGCATGAATATGTTGGCACAATCATAGAATCACAGAATTATTTATTATTTAGAATTATTTAGATTGGAAAGGATCTTTAATATCATTGAGTCCTGTTATTTCAGCACTGCCAAATACACCACTAAACCATGTCCCCAAATGCCACATCTATATGTCTTTTAAATACCTCCAGGGTTTGGGGCTCGACAATCTTTTCCAGAAAGAACTTTTCCTAATATATAAAGCTTATCCTGTCACTTGTTACCTGGGAGAAGAGACCTCCTTCCAGGTAGTTGTAGAGTGCCCTCACCATCAAGTCAACAGTGATACCAAAGTCATTAGCTTTTTTTCCCTTAAGTTTTAATCTTCTCCTGTGTAGAATGGGAAAATGTTAGTGAGGCAGGAGAAAACTGTTGCCTGTCACAACCTCTTGATCAGTTGCTCTCTGATGAGAGAAAAGTTTGTCATCCTCCAGACAAGATAACGGAAGTGACAAAACAGAGCTGCAGGTTCTGGCCTTACAAGGGAATCAAGGAAAGGAAAGCAGATAATTTACTGATATCCCTCCCTATCAAAATCTGTGAAGGTGAAGAGGAATAGCTGGCATATGTCAATATAAGTCTAGACTGAGGAAAAACAAAAATGTTTTTGAGGCCTCTGCATTCAAATCTATAAACCTAAGCCTGGCTGCTTTGCTCCGCAGCCATATAAAAAGAAATGAAGCACTAAACTAGCAAAAAAAAAAGGAGCAGTAAATTTTTTAGGAGGAAGCCATTCATTCCCCAGAGTACAGCAGTCATTTCAATGAGGAGTACATGGACAGGCTGATACGCTGCCCTCGTAATATAATTTGGAAAAACAAAATCATCTCTAATGAGCTGCAGCTGAGCAAATCATTATTCACCTCAAAGCTCTTTTTATCAAATTATATTTTAGCCAAGCACTTGCAAAATTGTGAATAATGCTGCTGTGGAAAAAGTTGAAACAAAATTATAGTATGAGCAGAAGCAGCAGAAATGCATTTTTATGGCTGTATTATTAGTTTGGTATGTAAAGATTCACCTGCATAAGTTCTCATGATCCTTTGTAAGTGTTAATATTTTGACATCAATGTGATAATTCATATGTAGATTTTTCCTTCCTAACTCTCAAGAGTTAAGAGACATTTTAGTTTTTCAACTTCCTGATAAAAAGCAGCCCCTTTTGCATGAATGCATGTTATACTAGGTGTTATATCACTAAAAGTGGGACTGTGTTCTGGGACCCCCACCATAGGAAGGGCATAGACCTGTTGGGAGTAAGTCCAGAGGAGGGCTGTGGAGATGATCAGAGAGATGCAGCACCACTCCTATGAGGAATGGCTAAGACAGCTGGGATTATTCAGCTGGGGAGAAGGCTCTAGAAAGATCTTATAGGAGCCTTCCAATTCTATGTAAAATAATTAGGCACATAATTTTCTGCTTCCAGATCAAAACAAGATAATGAGCAATGAGGAACATACTTTGTAATATTATGCAGACTAAGTTTGGGTCATTAGATCATCATCTAATCTGCCTTTCTACATATAACAGTCCATTAAGGTAGCAACAGATGCACTTTAAAGAGATTAAAATATGTTGGTTAGACTGAAGTAGCTCAGTTTTCAGAAAATGAAACTATATGCCAAGGGTAGAAAGAGAGAAAAGGCTTCAGCAAGGTCCATAACTTCTGCTATAGTAGTAATTGATTTGGTAAAATGGTCTGGAAACCCAAATTATGTCTATTCTACAGAAGGGAAAAGTCCTCAAAATTCTGAGAATTTAATATGGAATTAAAGAAGGGAAGGAAATTCCTTACTATTAACAAAACTTTGGTGATCAGTATGTGATTAAAAACTTTCCAGAAGGAAATGAAGAAAGGATATCCTCTGCCACTAGAGTTTATTAAACCTTATGACTTTACTTCATCTCCATCCACAATAAAAAAAAGACACCTGGAAAAATTTCTCGTTATAACCTCCTCTTTCTCAATAATACATTTTTAAAATTGCACTAAATATTGTAAATATTCTTCTCAGCTTCAATGGCTGGTAACAGACTCAAGACACCATGCTTGACTAAGAATATTTTCTTAATGCAAAGCTGCAGACACTACAAACACATTAGGACAATGCAAGAAAACCAGAACAAAATCTGGTATACGATCTGTGATGTTTCTTTTTCTGCTCATCAAGTTATTGCTTGATCCTCTAAGTCCAGGAGGCAAAGTATACCTATTTATCACACTGAATTTTCCACTTACAGTGCTTTACGAAGAATAATCCTAATTAGGTTCTTTAAATATTATTATTGCAGCTAAGCAAATAATTTTCTAAAGGTTTATTTGATGGATTTGGGCATTTTTGTCCCTAAATATGTTCAGTGAATAAATTTTCTTATTAGTCAACCAGCTGTATAAGCTGGTCAAACATTATTTGTTGAATTCATTTGATGATTGATTTGTACCAAATGGGTAAAAATTTGTACCAAATAGGATAAATTATTCATGACTAATTGGTTCTGTTACTCAAAGAGATCTAATTATCATCCCTAGCTTTAAAAGGAACCTGTACTCCACAGTGCACAAGGTAAAATAAACTAACAGAAGTACAGGCTGTACATTTGTAGCACAGCTGACATGCATAATTCCCTTAACTGCTTTTCCTCAAACTCCTACTGTGTAGGACATGGTGCCCTTGAAAGATAAAAACTGAGTGTTGATCTCCACAAGCCAAACCATACTCCTCTCTGATTTCATCAGGTTCAAGTGCATGGTCTCTTTAGAGGCCCTGTGTTTGTTATATTTTTACTATGCCAGGGATTTTCTGAGTTGTTCCATGGAGATGTAGGAACATTAAGAAGAAAGAGTGGCTAGGCACTAATTTAGAAGACTTGAGATAAATCTCCTGCTTAAGTGGCCTCAGTTCTCCATCAATAAAAAATGCAGATGTAGTACAGACTCATCTCAAAAATACATTGAAGAGATATATTAATTTAAGACTGGGAATTATTCTGAAACTGTTGCAATAGAATATTAAGCATAATACTGATATATGTGTCAAAAAGTGGTCCATGAGTCCAGACACTGTAACTCAACTCTGTTTTCCTCTGAGGTGCCATAACCTACATCTGAAGCACCAGGGCATGCAGTAGAGGTAGTAAGTCTGCCTGGCACATTCTGTAAGTGACTGGAAAAAGCCATGTTATTCATGGTACTGGAGATTATGAGTGAAGTATATTATCTTTAGCATTATGGGTGTATTTTTAGCTTTAATGACTCTCCATCTTTACAAATAGATTTTCAAACCGATTTTAAGATTAAAATCCATGCCATTCTAGCATGATTTACAGAGCTACCATGTTGGTCTCAGTACAAGTCTTGAGTCAAGCTGAAGAACACACATCACTAGCTGGGTTTTAGCTTCTTTAATACTGCTTATTAAGGGTTGGAATTTGTCCCACGTCAATTCCAGGTGAGTAATAGAGAAAACTGTAAAAATACAAGATGCTTTGTGCATGAGGCAGAGAATCTACAGTAGTTACATACAACAAGGAAACAGTCTTCAGGGGTCAATCACCTGTGGTTATGTGGTAAAATTCTACACTATATACAGCAAAGAATTGTGGTTTCCTCACATTAAACTCTTTATGCTTCCTCTGTCCCAGAAAATCATGCTTTTATTGCCTGCTAACAATGGCCTCTCTCCTATGCTATCCTCTAAAGGATAGTAGGCATTTTTTGGGAGAGTGCTCACTGGTATGGTCTGAAATGGTCAGGGAGCAAGCTAATACATACACAGTTAAACAGCACAAATGGCTACAAGGACGGTGTTTAAGCTTAG
The DNA here is from genome assembly GCA_013396995.1 of Dicaeum eximium. Lineage (NCBI taxonomy): Eukaryota > Metazoa > Chordata > Aves > Passeriformes > Dicaeidae > Dicaeum > Dicaeum eximium. The sequence continues at coordinate 274,848 of VWZP01002900.1, forward strand.
TTTTATTTACTAGTATAACTATATGCTTCCAGTTCAGCATCTGTGTAGACAGGTTAGCAGGGTCTATGGCCAAGGAAACCTCTGGCTCCCATCCTACTGAACACTTTTCTTTAGATAATATTTTCTTAGGTATAGCATCATGTGAATTCTGCTATGTGATTTCTGGTTCTAGGTCATATGCAGCTTAATTGGAGGGCAAAAGACAGGGACTTGTCAGTATTCTATGCTTTAATGTATTAAATATTGTATTTATGCATATCAACTGCTTTAGATCACTTCAGGAACATAATTTTTTTGAAGACTGTGAATCTAATTTTCTTTTATATATTTCAGATAATAAATAAAGGAGATTGAGCTCAGATTTTATGGGAATATTCAGAGAACTGAGTAATACCCTGCTCTATTCCTAGTCTGCATTGGTAAAATAACTTTATTGGTAAGTTAAGCACACTGAGACAACTCATACATGCTTTCATAAGTACACATATTTATTATAGCAACACCGTCTGTCAGTAGCTTCCTTATAAAGCCCTATTTTCAGGGATTTATGGAAGTGACATATGTATCGTGGGGGGACAAGCCTACATTTGCAGGGCAATGACCTTGTAGGTCTTTACCTCTATTTTCTCTGATTCTTTAAATATGCTGCGTTGTTCACTTTGAGAAGCAGAAAGATATAAGACAGACCAATTTTCTTCGTCAACAGCTCCCAAGTGTAAAAGAAGCCCACTTTTCTCCTTTAATTTGTATGCACATGAGCTAGACTTAAATTTTGTGCAGCAAAAAGATATGTTTAGATGCCTCTGTAATTTTAAAGAAGCTTTATCAATTTTTAAATGTTCTGTGGCAGAAAGAATATTTCACAGTGTAATTTACTCACAATTAATATTTCCAAAAAGGAAGTATAGAAAAAAAAGGTAAATCTGCTCTAGGTAAGAAATATCTTCTTTTGTTCCAAAAGTCAGACTTGTGGCTCTTGAAAAATTACCAGTGCCTACCAAAGCCAGGTAAGTCAAACCACTGAATAGCATGAAACAGAATTTTGCATAGTTTTAGCTGCAAAGTAGCATAGACATAACAAATGAAATAGCTTCAACAGAATAAAATACCAAAATTATTAAATGCAAAAATATTACAGTCAACTTAATGTGTTTGTTGAGCATGAACAGTAAAGGGACAGATGAACATGCAGGCAGCTGTGTAAAAGCAAAGCTTCTGTGTAGTGGGGAAAATTCCTTTGACAATCTATTCTGTCCTATTTTAAAAATAATTCTTGCTTTGGTCTACCCTGAAACTGAATCCCGGGCCTCAAATAAATTGGGTCTAACAAAACAGAAATGCAGCTCAAAGGAATTAATCAAAATCTCCTCTAAGTAGCAATCCCGATTTGAGGAATGGCAGCCCGGCTACTGCTTTTCAAGCCACCAAAGAATTTTAAACATGTTACAGAAGTGTTGCACTTGGTTGAGAAGTTGGGAAGTTATGAAGCACAGAGCTGTATTAGTGTGCCTCTGCTGAATGATAAACGGAGCAGTGGCCTTTGGAAAAGGATGCAGAGTAATAAGAATGTCAGTAGAATATATCATGCAGGGAAAACTCATTGTCCATGAGAATCTTCAAAGGCTCATTTCCCACTATAGTATTAACCTACCTGAATGCCTCAGCTAGGGACATAGAGGGTAACTAATATACCAAATATATACCATGGTAACATATTTATAAAGCAATACACATAATGTATTACATCTATCCATATAAACATGTTTCAGCAGTACATAATTGTATAATGCCTATGCTTTGCAAAGAAACTTTTTGTTAGGCTTTTTGAAAAAAACTCACATAGTATTTTTTCATCTAGAGTTACTTTACCTTTTCCAAGAAACTGCAATAGATTTACCCTATAATCACTTCCTATTGTTACGTTCGAAGGTGAAGTTCTAAATTTGATAGCAAAAAGAAATATTCCTGGCTTTCTACTCTGCAATTAAAGAATACATAGCATTACAGAATTTTCAGCAAGTTGCTCTTCCAGTAAATCTCACTTATTCACATCTCATTTTCTAATAAAGTAAAATATGTCTTGCCTCTGACCCCTATAAAAATTCCACATGGTGGACATGAAAGAAGGGAATCCGATTAATTTTTCCACTTCTACAGTAAGACAAGGCTTATTTCACAAACACCAGCATTATACAAGATCAAAATAATATCCATTAACATAAATTATTCTTTCTCAGATCTGTTTTCCTCTTGGTATTGCATAACAGAAACCTAGGAGTAAATAAGTAAGTTTCTTTTTATGCCAATGATTAGTAATGAATAAACAGAGCAAGTACTAAAGCTGACTTTGCACCTACTGAATGCTGCAAGTGTCTGTACTCGTTTGATATGCATCTAGCAAAGCTTGGATGTTCCCAAAAGGCCACTCCATGAACACTGAGAGAGCAGCGTCTGCTAGTGGTGCCTGCAAGACACAAAGAAGACAGAAAATATTTATATACCTGACAGCAACTGGAAAAAAAACCCACCTTATTATATTCCATGCTATTTTAAAGGCACACACAGAAACTATTTAATGCAATAATCATCAGTATATAGAGAGTAGTATAAGATCCTGGAACACATTTCAATGTTTACTTGATTGCTTTTTAGCAGTGTTTCCTTAATTAAAAAGATTTTTATGCTTCCCCTCATTTTCATCACTTTGCCTGATAGATCCACTTCTTGTCAGCTTTTTCTCTGTGGCTATAACGCTCACATGTATGTGTTTAGATCTGTATATATACAGATATATGTACATATACCACACACCCAATCATGTATGTAAGCTGTAAGAGACATCATATGTATGTGTGTATATTTGCATGCCTATGCATAAGTAAATATGTGAGGTTTATGTAGATATAGTCACATATATGCATATTTCTATGAGCCTAGTTAATTTATCTAGGACACAAAGCAAAATATTTCTCCCCTCTTTTATCATCATAAGATTTCAAAGTAGTACTGTACCTGTGGCATTGAGAGGACATCGATTGAACGCCATGTCCCCAGCTGGGGTCCTTTTCCACACCATTGACATCAAATAGTCTTCAGGACATATTTCATAAGGCGCTGTCATTTATAAATGAGAATTTAAATAGAAGCATTAACGTATTTTATATCAGAAAAATAAGTGTTCCATTTCATGCTACTTTTTCCTGAGATGTGTATGTTAACATAATTTGGGTTAATTTTAAGTCTGAAGTACAAAAATGAGAAGCCTGAAATTTTGCATGTCTGCCTTTGTGATGGTATTTATTTCATATACCCATGGCTTTATTTTTCCCCAGCAAGCAAGCACTTTTTAGATTGTAGTTACAATGTTAACAGGTTTGAATCTTTCCTTGTTGCTCTATTTTGATCAATAACAGTAAGAAACTATCAGTAAGAATAACAGCTAAGAAATCAGCTAACAGTAAGAAGATTATAAGACTTAAACTGTGATAAGTTATAATGTTAATCTTAAACTAAAATTTGTAAAGATTTTTCTAAAATTGAATCTTTATGTGAAAGAATCAGTTCTGAAAAGACAGTTGAAACATTAAACGTGCTAAAAGTGCTAAATTAGAGTTGTATATGCTGAAGGTTATTATAAAACCAGGTTATTTCTCTGAAATGTGTTTCAGTACAAGCTGGTAATTAAGAAAGTATAGTCAATAATGTGGGACTGCGTGTCTATAAAGCAAAATAACCTTTTACTGGTTATTGCAATACCATTTAAAGGGAAAAATATTGTCACAATTTTGTACTAACAGAACTGCATGGGGAAAAATAAACCTCAGCAAATGCTTCATGTTTTATTTTCACATGGTTACAACTGCAGATTCCTTTTGCTCTTTGTATGTTAGTGTATATTCCAGTTTATGATTTTTGAGTAAATTAGATTAGCACAGAAAACATCTGGCTGAAGTCATCTCACAACTCACATCACTGACACGTTAGTTAATGAAATCTAATTCACTCCAAGTTCAGCGGAGAAAATCAGGAATTGTTTATTATTATAAGTATTTCCAGAAAAAATGTAACCCTTCTGTATTACAGCAAAGTGGTTACAAAGCAAGAAAAAAGAAAAGAGAAAGGAAATTCATTCTAGCAGATGGTGTGATAAGGCAGAAAGCAATTCAATGATTCACTCATGGTTGCACGGGAAATCTCTAGCAGAGGCAGGGAACAGACTACAGATTTTGCCCATCCCATTATCTAACCCATAAAATCGTCCATCTTCCTTGTTTTGTTCTTCTGCTGACGGAAGTGTGAGCAAGGGAACTGAGTAGACTTTTGCACAAAGCTGTACCCTCTCTTTGTAGAGGACAAAGAATACCTAGCAGATGGCTCAGTAATACTAATATGAATCACAGTTGGGCAGAAAAATTGCTTGCTAAATTTGCCTCACCATCAGCATTCCTGAATCGTAAATCAAGGCAGTTGGTGCTGCTAAAAACGCAAGAGATCCATTAATGGCAAAACCCAAAGAAAGTCAGTTATATTCATAATCTAGAATACTAGCCCTGCTTCAGATATGCCCACAGAGTGAATGCATCAGGACAGTGTTACACTGGGAAAAAACAGATTTTGATAAACATAAGCCATCTGGTGACATAAGCAAAAGCAATTACCATTCTATTATGACCTTATAAACAAAAAAAATGTTCTGTTTTGAGGAGCGTAAATTAACATAATAAGGAGGTTCTATTATAAATTACATAAATTTGCTAGAGCTTAGAGCTCTCTGAGAACTATATTTGTTATGCAGCTGTGGCCATTTCAAATGTGTTGTGTTCACTAATCACCACTTTAGGTGCTGATTCTGAGAACCAAAACTCTTCTACTCTCCACAGACTGAATGTTAAATTTGAGGTTTTTTGCTGAAAAAAAAATATATACATGCATTTATATGCACACTTAAATACACCATATTTTCTCTTTTACATTAGCAAGACATAGGTAATATCAGAGATTTCTCATCTATTTGGAAGGCTACTAGTGTGCTTTTGTATTAAAAGTTTTCAGAACTCAAGATTATATTGAAACTTTAACCTAGTGCTGGAGATAAACAGTGCACTTGTGTGTTGTATTCAAAGTAAAAGGACCAAGACCTAGAGTTATCAGGAAAGAGGTGTGGGAGCAGCTGAAACTTGGAAGAAGTTTCGCTTAGCCCAGGCAAAGACCTTTTCCTGGTCTCTGGCTGACTCTTGGCCTTTTAATGCCTCATACAAGGATCAAGGAATGCTGCAGATAAAAACAAATTCCTTCTTCCCAAAGCTAAAACCTATCTAGCAGAGCTTACTCATCAGGCATCCGCCCACATTAAAGCATCTGTGAGGCTGCAACCCATGTCGCTCATGGAGGCATTTCAGTCACACTGGAGTGGTACTACATCTGAGTTAGAAAGCCTTGTTGATCCTCAGGACCAGTTCAAGTATTTCTGTAACTATGGCACAATTAATTCATAACACACCCACAGATAAACATAAGTTCGCTGTACAAAATCATAGAGAACTACTGGAATTTAGAAACAAATAGCAAATACTGAGGTAAAATTTGCTATCATTGGCAAATAAAAGGCAGGCCTCTTTCACTCATGACGTGAATCAGCAGCATCTTCCCACACAGAGCATGCATTCGAATGTACCACATTACACCCTTCTAATGATAGACCTGAATTCATCCCACCTAAGCACAAATATTCAACAAAGTCAGTGGTCTAGAAGCACAGTCTTCTTCTGACATTACTGGAGAGAAGATGTGCATCTCCCAGAGGCAATCAACCCAGCTAGAATCTGTGGAAGCCCAGTACAACACACAAAGCAAGAGACGCACGTGCAGCCTCACAGAGTTTACCATTTACACAGGCACATAACAAATAGGGGAAAGGGTAACGAGAGGGTGAGACAAGTTAGCCTACAGCACACAGTAGCTCAAGTGATGGTAGAACTACAACTCCTCTCTTGAATCCTAATTCAATGCCCCAGGCAAAATTATCAAGGCAATAGGAAAAAAGGCAATAGGAAAAAACAAAGGCAATAGGAAATAAGCTTTTGGATGTCTTATAGAATAGTGTTGTAATCAGAGGGAAAAAAAAACCTCCCCAAAGATTTAATTTTATTATTTAGCTGAATATCATTTGAATTATTTGAATCTTCTCCCATCTCCTATTCTATCTTATCTATCTAATACTGCTGTGAAAAAAACTTCTACCATCGCTGGGAAATGATTAGCTAGTCTTTGGTTGTTGTGCACTCTTGTCTTTCTGTTAACTAACAAGATAGTCTAGCATTGTTTTCAGTTGTACTTTGGTATAAACTGCTCTTATATTAGGCTTTATACAATTGAAAATATGCGTATAAGAAAAACATTGAGAATCTTTTTTGAGTAAAATCCAGGTAAAACATAAATATTGGAAACATGTATAGAGTTACTTTAGATTTAACTATTATGGAATTAGGTATTTCTGGAAACCAATACTGTATTGTTGAAACGTTATATATTTTTCTGGCTGTCATAAGAACATATTTTTATGTCCTATTTTTGTAAAAATAAATTTACAGAAGTCTTCTACCCGGTATAGTGCTGCACTTTGGTTTTAGTTCTCCCATCTCTTCATTTTTACTGACACATTTGGTGGAAATTGCCTTATTTCTCTTACACATTCTTCTACAAGCTTTTGATCATCTTGCCATGCAACTCCTTATCAGACACAATTTCTTTTGTTATCTAGCTGTCTCCATTATTCTTAGGGGACAGACATAGTGTTCATTCATCTTGTGTAACTTTTCTGCCATGACTCCTGAGTGACTAGCCGCTTACCAAATATAGAAGCTTTTTTTACTTTCTCTGATTTGTTTCCAATTTTCTGAAGTTATCCTTCACAGAAAAATATTTTGAGTGCAGAGTGGTGCTGACCTACTAGGAATGAAGTTTAACTTTAGACATTTGGGATGCAACAAAGCAGCAATAACTGAACCCAAAATATCTTCAGATCTTTGTTTTTCATTCCTAGATTATGACATGATAGAAGGAAAAAACAACAGTTTTAAAATTTATAGCTGTGAATAAAAACAAATCACAAAGAAAGATACTCAAAATTTGGTCAGAAACCAAGCTTTTTGAGAAACCACCTTTCAGATAGTTGTTGCATATAGGAAAACCTTACAAAGCAAAGGCCTGGTAAAATGATGGCTCAGGCCTGGTACTTCGGCTAAGCAGAAAAGGTGGGAAAGTGACTCAGCTGAATTAGAGGTAGAAAAACAAGTTATGTAACCATTGTGTGCTCACATGGTGGTGTATGGTGGTTGGTTGAATTGTATTTGTTATAATTTTAAACTATGTAGCTGATAACCTGTTAATTGCTTGAAAGGCCAGGTTTTTGGAATAAAGCACCTCTCCTTTGCACCTGCCTGGGGACTCTGTGTCACTTTGGACCCTCATCTCACAGCCAGTACTTCTGAGCCTGCCTCTCTTAATGCTGATGAAAGTAATTCAGTCCATGCCCCAGCCACTTGAAGAGAATCACAGAAAAACTACGAAGAATATTTTTTATAATACTCAGATATTGCAGAGCTCAAACTACAGAATGTCCAGGGAAGATTTTCAGTTATCAAGTAAACACTCTGTTTGCAAAGCATCTTATTAACATCAGTCACTATAACAGAAAAGGGCTTTAGCAGACTTTTGCTTGCACAGTTTAAAGCAGCCACAATTTAACTTTTTTGTATATGTATAGACCTCTGGGTGATACAAGCAGGTGCAGCATCATACCCTTAACAAAAATATTATGTGGTTCTACACACTTGAGGATGTTGCTTTATGCAAAGCAATGCTAATACGAGAAAAAAGGATCAAAATTTTAGTTTCTCACATTTTTCAGTGGCTTACATAGAACAAGAAACCAATGAGTTAAAAATAGCTTTTCATAGCTGTTTTAGGACTAGGAAGAAATACATACAAATAATGACATTTGCTTATACTTTGAACAACTCCGTACAGTACTTTCCAATTTTACTTCTTGTTTATAGAATGTAAATCTCTATATAATTTTATAAAATTTTGGTAAATTATCCACTCTCTACATTTAAATCTAAGACTCTTCAGTAAATGTCAGTCTAGAGGCAAATAAATCTGTAATTCATGTCTAATAGTCTGCACAAGCATAGCTTGTTAAAAGGTGCTTTAGGTTATAGTTTCTATAAGAACACTAAATCTAATCTGGAATTAATCAAGTAAATAAATAAATTCACCAAATGGCAAATAAAGCTCTGTGTACATTTGACTTGTAAATACATCTGTAAAATATTTTATTAACAGCAGGTGGCAACCTTTGAAAACTGGACTGCAGCAGTGTGGTTTTACTTTTAAATATACATATGCAAATTATTTCAAGAATGGTTTTATAAGCAGCATCTAGTTCATCTGACTGCTTATTGAGAAGATTCATATTAATCTTCTATTAGTGTTGTGCTTATACAGGAAGTCTACATTACCTATGGAAATTAGTTTGCTTAGGAATCCAATGCAAATGCTATTTTGTACTGCTTTTCAAGTAATGAAATTTTTATTAAAATTAAAGACATAATTCAAAAAACAAGTTAAATTCAGTTAACTTCTACAGTATATTGTTGTAACTTTCTAACTACAAATAGTCTTTTTTTTGTCCGAATGCAATGAGATTAATTGTTCTACTGTACTGCAAATACCTTGAAAACTGCTCTTTGATGGCTGTCAAGGGATAAACATGCTGCCTATGAAAAATATGAGCTTGATAACATAAAATTCACGTCCGATAGATTTCTCACTTCCTGACCCAAAGCATCCCTGCCATTTAAGTCCTTCTCTGACTATCAGAGAACAGAGCCAGCAAAAATGTCCAGAAGTCAGATTGCTAGATTGATTTTTTGCTGCTTCCTGGCTTGCAGTTCAGATCACATAATTTCCCAAGTGGATGGCTAGAACATCCTACCATACTAGCACCTTTTTTTTTTATCTTTCACCTATCCAGCAATGCATTCTTTCACTTTAAGACAATGTGTGTTTCCGATAAATACTATCTGATTCACCAGATATTCTTCTTTATTCATTATTTTTGAAGAAGCTCAAAAGTACACTTTTATTAGCTTTTAGTGGGAAAGACTTAAATCTGTTGGGAGGGCAAAGTAAAAAGTCATACACAGCGTTATATTAAAAAATAGATATTTAAGCACTATATTAATGCTTAAAAATAGAAAGATGTGTCTTTCTTTTTAAATACTTTCCTTTTTATAAAATGTTGCTCACATATTCATTCATTCATTCTCTACACTGTGGTAAGGCTCACTTTATCCCTTATTTTTACTGCACTGGAATTTACCCCAAATATATTAGAGATGTCACTTGAACACTGGACAAGAGGAATTCCAAATTACACAACCAGCCTGATATTCTCAGATACAGTGCATTCAAAGAGATTTTCTGCAAATTGTTCATGCTCCAAATACTATAGGCATTCCTAGGCAATCAAGTACTTTTTATAACTATTTTTACTATGGTATTTAGCTTTACTCAAAACTTGATGCATTGCTCACATGTCTAATAGGGCTCATTTGCACCTAGCTGCATAAACAGAAATCTACTGACAAAACCAGCAGTGACTTGTCTAAAGCAAGGCCAGATATGGCTCTTTATGGCTATTACTCTACAGACAATGATCTTGTCTTTCCTAAAGATGCCCATTAAAGTAAGCCCTATTGTAGTGTAAATAATAACAGCAATTATATTTTCATCTCACCAGGACACCTCTGCTCACTGCACCGCCTAACTTCCTCTCCGGTTCCTTCACACTGCTGCCCAGTCACAGCAGCACCTTGACAGATCCTGATCCGCCTCTCCCAGCCACCGTCGCAGGACTTGGAACAGCCACTCCAGTGGCCCCACTGGTTCCACTGGCCGTTTGCTGTTTGGAAAAATATAATTACAGTGGTGATATGATGGAGAATTACTGTTTTTTATAACTTATTTGTATAATGCTGTTGTACAGTAACAATATACATTTACAATATACCTAAGATATAATACCCTTAAAAGAAACTAAGTAAAAACATTTTTGTATGCGATATTTTAACATTTTTATTTTTACATGCTCTGACAGAGCAAATGAGGCTTAAAGGTGTCGCCCTGATTTTTCAACCTTCTGATGTTTTCAGTTCTGTGACGGAGTTTCTCACACTGGTTCATGTAAACATAGCACATGTTTTGCTAACTGTCTTTTTGTTTTTTATTCCTTTCTCCTGGGTGGAGAAGGTTTGATAGACATTTTCCTTGACCAGTGTGGTTGGAGAGGTGGTAACCTCATCCTCCAATCCATGGTCATTCCCAAAACTCTATATAACACTAACTGTAAATACAACTTTGTCTTTACCCTACCTGGAGAGAAGCTGTGTTTGTGTCGTTCTTGTCGTGCTCTAGTGCAACATAAAGGTAAGTCTTTATAGAATCTACACACCTGGAAGGCTGCTTTTACACTCTCAGAGGATCATGAAGTAGTCTCAGCACAAAAGGTAATCAGTTCATATATATTTACTTTCTAGGTTCATGAAAAACTTAAGTTCTTTAGGCTTCAAAAATATCTGCCTCAAACTGCTGAATGTCCTTCAAACAGCAATAAAACTGAAAAGATGATGTGCAGCCTTCGTGAAGCCTTCCAGGACACATTCTTCAGTATTTTTCGTCATCAAGTAAGAGTGAGACCCCAGAACCCACAGAATCACAGAACTGCTAGCGTTGGAAGGGACCTCTGGAAATCACCCAGTCCAAACCCCCTGCCAAGGCAGGGTCACCCGGAGCAAGTGACACAGGAACACATCCAGGTGGGTTTTGAATGTCTCCAGAGAGGGAGACTGCAGAACCTCTCAGGACAGCCCGTTCAGTGCTCTGCCACCCTCAATGGCGTGGGCATGAAACTTCTTAAAGACTTTTGTTGCAGCCTCGCCGTGGTGCAGCTGCTCTGCCCCTTGCAGCCCGCTGAGGCCCGCCCGCCCCGCACGCCCGGCTGGGCTCGGAGCTGCTGCGGGTCTTGGGGCCCGCCCGGCGCCGGAGCCGCTCGCTACTCACCGGTGCACTCGGGGTTGTAGCACTCCCGGCTCTCGGCCCAGGGCCCTCTGCACTCGGAGCCGCCGTGGGCCGCCGCCGTGCACTGCCGGCTTCGCTGCTGGGTGCCATTGGAGCAGGTCACCGAGCACTGGCTCCACGAGCTCCACTCCTGCCACTGTCCGTCCACTGCCGCGGCGGCCGCAAAAGAGATGGACACAGCAGAGTTAGCACCGGAGCCGGGCAGGTGCCCACAGCCCCTCGGGCTGGGCCCAGCCTGGCTTCTTACGGCGACCAAATACAGAAACCAACGGTATGAGCTGCTTTAAACTAATGAAAAACTGTTTTCCTTTTTCTTCAAGTAAAGAGCGTCCCATCTCCTCTAATTGTACACCGATATAAAAAAGGATAAATAATGATTTTGGTCACATACAGTTTGAAGGGTCTTATTAAAAACAAGACCTTATAAAAAAGACTGGTTTTTTTTAGGCAAAAGTGAGAGGCATTCTTGTATCATGTAAGTAAACCCTGAGCCCTCTGATGTGATTTGTAAGAGCTGTAGTGATAGTTCAGAAAGATCAGATTATAAAGCTACAGGACCTGACAGTAAAACTGGATGTCTTTAATTGAACAGGAAAAGGAAAACGGAAGTCACCACTTTGCCTCACATACAGTCTCTCTTCTCTGTATTCAGAATGCTGAATATATTTTTATCATTCATCCTCTCTATAAGGTAAATGATCCCAGTTATTCAAGATTCTTTTGAGCTCAAATGCAGCAGGACAGAAACTGCCTTCCTTCCTTCCTTATCAGATCTGCTGTTGGGTTTGCATATTGCATAATCTTCTTTCTGAATTTGACAAGTTAAACGTCTAAACAAAATGGAAATGGTGGAAATGGCTCTGTATTTAGTAATTTGTATTAGCCCATGCACTTGAGTTTGGATGAATATTCTCCTGAGTAAAGGTTAATGACTGTTATTAATAATTTTGTATATCAGAAAGCTTCTTGAGGTAAACGAAAATATTAAAAACCAAGATAATGAAAAAACATAAAGCAATTATGCTTCCATACAAGTTAAAAATTATATGGTCGATAATAATAGGACTAGCCAGTATGTTTAAAAACAGGCAAGCATAATGAAATGTGTTATGACTAATTGTGCTAATTCAGGATCCTGCATTCATAGAGATTGCGGCAATCATCAGTTCCTCGTTGCCCCTGCAGTTAAATATAATCTCAAAATGCAGGTTCTAATATAATTTTGATTAATACTCGTCCTTGAAAACCTGATTCTATAACTATTAGTGCTATATAGGCACCACCACTGCAAACAAGGAATTTTACTTGGCGCACTTGCCAAACCCTGTTTTCAGGATTCTTCTAAAGGGGAGTTGGAATAGCAGCTCCCTAAGCTGATGGTGTTAATATCTAAAATAGAAAACAGAATCTTGAAGTTAGTGATTAAACATACTGTTCTGTATGGGTGCATCACTGTTCAGTGAATAATGGAGGTAAACTATTTTGCTAATGTCAGACATTAACAACAAAACATTTCGGATACTATCCATATCCTGGGCCCAGGATCTCAGCGCCAGGGAATTAAAGGAAGAGATTTTCCGAGGCTTTTCCTGCAGTTCTGTATTAAATATTCCATGTCATGCCTGGTTGTGAACCACTTCTCAATGCAGATGCCTCTGAAGCTATGGAGCTGTGCCCTGATAATTTATTCAGAAGAAAATGGAACTCTTTCCAAACATGGATGCTGCTTCCACTCATTAATCATAAAAGGTTTATGTGAAGAGGAAAACATTATGGAAATTACATTTCAGTGCACCCTCTTCAGTTTTATTCGTTGCTATATAGTATTATTTAGGGTAGGAAAGATCAAATCAATTATTATACTTTGGAGAAAACTCATTCTGTGGCTTTTCATATATATTTCATACATCTCTCTTATTTATCTTTAGGAGATAAGAGCATGTGAGTTTTCTATTTCAGAAATACCCTTAAAAATATAGAATTCTACATGAAGATTCCTTTAATAAATTGAAAATGCAAATTGCAGCAAATCTTAATATTGAGCAAAGACTTAAAGTCCTACTTTTAAATGTAACAGTATAGAAGTGCCTCTAAAAATCATTTAGGTACAAATGATTATTCAAAATCCAGAATTCTCAAATACTTGTTTATTTTGACAGATTAGGTGTAATGTCTTTCGTGTTTCTTCACAATACTGAAGCGAATTGGATGCATTATATGTATACATGCATTTTGAAAAAGTTGGCCTAAATTAATCACAATCTAAAGACAAAAAGTTGAAAATCAATTTTGAAGGCATACTTTTTTTCGGTAAGCTTTAATTTTAGTGGATTTAATTTTAGTACAGTTTAACATGAGGCCCATGCATTGTTTATTTGGTTAAGGGCATTTTTTTGAAATTGGTTTAGCACATAAAATGAGGCACCTAAAATCTGTACTACAAGAACTTAATGGGTATTCAAACAATGCCCTATCTTGTATTTACATGAGTACAGGCCTTTCTGCCTGTACACATGTAAATAATATCCATTTTGGATAAATGAGCTATTTAAAGATTATGGTTTCACAAATATGTTTGTCATATAATGAATAAATAATTACAGTGAACCTCTAAGCAAATGTAACTCATACAGATATGGTGGACACAAATTGTGTGACCTCTGAATGTCTCTCTTTAAGCCACACTCAGGAAGTTGTTTGCCTTTTGGTTCTCTGAGACCCATCCTGAATCAAGACTTCCTACACAACGTACTGTGCTCTACAGAGAGAGTACCTCAAAGAAACTAAATATTGTTTGCATCTGTCTTGAACAGTTACCATTCTGACTATATACTTTAACCACTACAGTCAGAATTATGAACAATATTGCTCAAGCTAGTCACTTTGGATATTGTTTTTTCCTATGAGCAACGGGCTATAAAAGAAATCACAAACAACCCACATTAAATGCACTGTAACAAAGCAGAGAGTTGCTGTATGAGCTCACCAGGGCAGAGTGCAATATTGCAAGGTTTGTGCTGTGTTTCGGGTCCATCACATGATCTTCCCCCATACTGGGGAGGTATACATGACCTTGTCCTAGTTCTTTGGCCTCGACCACAAGTGAATGAACACAAACTCCAAGGTGACCATTCTTCCCAAACGCCATGTACTGCAACAAACCACACAGATTTTAACCAGAAACAGACATACAAGTAATGAAAGGATTTCAAAAGAAACAACATCAATATTTTAAATAGGAGTTACTTTGCCACCTTCAAGGAAATCAGTACATAGGTAAGCTTTATCATAGGAAAACACATACTTCTTAAAACTTAGTTAATTTTAATAACATTTTCTCTAAAGTATATCTAAAAATACAGTTTGAAACATTTTCTCTAATCTTTAAACTAATCTCACTATCACAGTTTCTCTTCTTTGACTGCTTTACACAAGATGACTTTCCTTTTCAGAAGTTAGTTATGACATCTTTGGTCCCTGACTTGGTATGTTTAATAGCCCTGATTTTCAGGAGGCTAGTGTTTGTGAAAATCGGGCATATACTTTCTGTATCAAGGCAACTCTAAAATCTAGAAACAATCAAAATTAAGCTTTCTTTTGAAATTAGAGGAATAAATGCAGTAATTTATTACTATGTCAATACCACAAACTGGGGAAGTAATCTTAAAGTTTTTTCAGTTGTTTAAATTCTGGTGGAAATATGGCAGCAGATGTGCTTATCTTCCACAAAAATTCCAAGACCACATAAATAAAAGAGATATGTACCATTTCCTTACATGAACATATTCATTGTTTTAACAGACCATAAGACATGCTTTACTCTTGGAAAAACATTCACTCAACAAACCACAAATACCTTCAGAGTTCACAATAAATTACAAACTTATACCGCTATTTTATATACAAGTATTTGATAATTAAGGAATCATAGAATATGAACCTTTATCTGCTATAGGAGAAACTGATATACAATATCCATGTGAGCTTACACACTGAATGCAAACCCTTTACAGAAAAATTCAGTGAAATTTTCAGAAAGTTCTCTACACATACATTCATAAAACGGTTCTATATAAATTGAATAATACTGCAAAGCAAACTTTACCTATTTTTCTTCTGCTTAAATAAGAGCAGTTGCACAAATTTAAATTAGGTAACATGAGAACAGGAATGTAGTGATGAGAATTGCTGTAATGTTAAGCATTTAAGAGAAATCCAAAGACTTAGGATCCAGACTGAACATCTCACTCAGTACGACAAAATCCTGTTTCTGAAGCCTTGTCTGTTTGAAGGGTATCTAGAGGGGCAAACTGTGTATAACATCTGAGTGTATCAGTAGTAATGATCCACAACATTACAGAAGAAATAGATTTTCTGTTTTGTCCTCACATTTTTTTCATCACTGTGAAAGAACTTCTCATATATAGGTTTCCTTTGCCCTGAAGGCACATATCCTCTGCCCAGTTTCTACAAATACAACCCTTTTCTTGCAGGAATCAGAATAACATTTCCTGAGGTGAAATTCAATTGCAAGGCTGTGGAAGGACATTCAGCTCCCTGGCATATTATCACAAATTTATCAGTAAGATCAAGGGGAATTCAGCAAGTAGGTAAGTTCTATTGCTTTTCATTTAAAGTAAAAAAAATTGTCATTTCAGACATTATGTTGAGATAAAAAGTTCGTTAGTTAACTTCTGAGAAATTGTACCTGACAGAAAATGTCAAACTTTATTCAGGGAAGATTTTAACCTACTGGACAACAGCTCAATCGATGAAAGGTTTTCATTTGGTCACGTAAAAGTGGTCAAAAAGACCACATCCTACATCCTTATTATCTTACTCTAAATATCACATCCATTTGCATTATATTAAAAAAAAATAACCCTCAGGAACAGTCCAAATTAATGTTAAAGTGACAGATTTTACACCCGTTAGTTTAGAAACCTTGATTAATCGTGACATTTTTGTCAAAACCAGAAAGTCTTGCACTTCTAAAAATGGTAAATTTATGACTTTACCTGCACATAACTCTTTTAGTTTCATCTGTTCTCAACTATACTTCTACAGCTGTTTTATTTCAGCTATATAATCCAAATAATTTTTTTTCTCATTGGGAAGGTATTAGATAACAAATCCAGACACATCTCTAAGATTCCCAATTTTTATCATATGAGCAAAATTAAGGAGAAAACAATTTGTCAGATCAGATTCCAAACAATAACCAGTAATAACAATGGCATAATTTCATCTTCTGGTACCACAACTGTTGATTAAAATGTTCAGATGCAACAAGATTTTTAAAAAGCATAAAACCTAGCTAAACAAAATTAATTTGAATTCTAAAAAGATTATTCCATAGAAAAATAATAAATTGAAAAGGTCTTGACTCTATGTAGACAGAGTGGGGTTTTTTAGGGCATAAACATATCAGTTTAAGCCTATTGCTTAATTTGGAATTTTGATTCTGTGCTGTCAAAATATTCTAATTCAGTTTTCTTTTTTTGAAAATTAAATAAATACGTGCTGAATGGCTCTTTAAAGGTACTGCCTTGAACCAAGAGGATGTATATTTCTTCAGGCAAGACCTGACTGCATGCTAGCAGCAACAGAGAACAATTCCTATGTGATTTTGGAACTAAACATAAGCCAAAACAAAATGTTTCATTTTGGGCGGACTGAAAGCAGCCTCTATCTGTTTGTGTTTTAAATTAAGCTGTGCGAAAAATCATCTTCCATGACAAATTTTATTTCATTAAGTAAAAATTTCACCGCCCCTTCTTGCATTTATAGACTTTTATATCTGAAACTAGTAGTCCAATAACAAAATCAAGGATGAAATACGTGTAACACTAAAACAACGCATTACAGAAGTGCCCAGTATTATCCAGATTATCTTTAAAAGAACATTTTAATTTAAAGTTTCTTACCCCTGACACTTATTTCTGGTATTTTATTTACATCTTCTTTCTTTAACACTATTTTCTAAATGCAAAAAAATCCCCTATAGCATCTGATGAATTATAGCCAGATGAGCTGTGCCAAATTACACCAGATGGAGAGCTGGCCCGCAGAGGAGTTACTGTTTTCTATAACACAGTTTCAGATGCAAGATTCATTATTTGGGACAAAAATATTCAGATTATTGCCAGCTTCTCTGTCAAAAACATTGCTAGCACAACAAGTTTGGATTACTGCAAAGCATCTCTGCCACTCTGTGAACCTAATCATGTTGAAGTGAACACCCACAGTGTTCACAACACACAACTGCTGTGAAGTGGAAGGAGGCGTTAGGCCATGCTGGCCTTCATCCTACAAACATATTTTGTGAGATTTTTATTGGGGTTTAAATGCTTTTGATTTGTTCAGATTTAAATTGAAAAGATACTGAAAAAAATATTATGGCCATTGACATGGTGCAGGTAGGTCCAGTTTAGTATCTTCATCAACGACACAGACAGTGGGATTGAGTGCACCCTCAGCAAGTCTGCAGACAACACCAAGCTGAGTGGTGTGGTTGACAAATCTGAGGGACAGGATGTCATGCAGAGAGACCTGGACAAGCTGTAGAAGCAGGCCCATGTGAATGCTATTAGGTTCAACAAGGTCCTGCACATGGCTTGGTGGCAACCTGGTTTCAACACAGGATGGGAGATAAAGGGATTAAGAGCAGCCCTGCAAAGAAGGACTTCAGGCTGCTTGTGAATGAGACATTGGACCTGAGCCGGCATTGTGCATTTGCAGCCCAGAAAGCCAAACACATCTTGGGCTGCATCAAAAGCATCATGGCCAGCAGGGTGAGGGAGGAGATTCTGCCCCTCTACTCCACTCTGGTGGGACCTCACCCGGAGTGTTGCATCCAGCTCTGGGATCCTCAGCATAGAAACACGTGAACCTGTTGAACATGTCTGGTCCAGGGCGACACAGAGCACTGCAACAGAGATGATCAGAGGGATGGAACATCTCTCCCGTGAAGACAGGATAGAAGAGTTTGGGTTGTTCAGCCTGGAAAAGAGGTCTCCAGGGAGACCTTATTGTGGCTTTCCACTGCTTAAACGGGGTCTCTAAGAAAGATGCAGACAAGCTTTTTGTTGCAATAAGATAAGGGAGAGAAAAAGGGGAGGTAAGTAAAACTGCCTTAGCAAATAACACCAGCCAAAGTATAGCATTTGAGAATACAAATGTTTGAAATGGCTTAGTGTATTCCTATTCCTACCATGTCTTACTTTACCCAAAAGCCTGAAAATACTAAGCTACAGCTAAATTTTGTGGCAAAAGGTGTTCAAGGCAATGGAGAAGGAGAAACAGAGGCTGACATGATCTGCAGGCTTGGAAATCCCATGTTCTTTCCCCTTAAGTTTTAGCTGCATTAGAAATAATTCACTAAACTGAAATGAATCAGCAGCACTGCAGTAATGGATCTTGAGGTGTCTCCACTCACAAAAAAAATAGTGACAATAAAAATTACCTGAGCTATGTTTTGTTGTCTACTATGCTGCACTTCTCTTGAATAGTATTGGTATGAAATAAATATAAATAACCCAAAAATTATGTAAAAAGAGGTTCCTTCATTATTTTGCTTGAACTGACAGTAATACTATTTTGAAATTTAAATATCTATTCCAGTACATACGTATATATGAAGCTGGTAAATCCCATTTTCCAAATTTTCCAGGACACTGAGATCACAGAGAAATATGTTCTCTAACATTCTAGTGAATATCTTGGATAGCATATAAAATATGTTGAAGTGTATATAAAGAATATCTAAAGGCAATAGAAGAAATCTGAAGTCTGAAAGTTCTGCATTAGTATTTGCAAGTTTAACAGGTTCCTTTGAAGCCTATGAATAGATGCACCAAGTACAGTAGGTCATTCTGCATATTTTTTATGTTGAAGGGGCAACTTTTTGATTAGGAAACACTCTAGCTCTCACAATGTCCCCTGTATTCAGACAGAGAACAACGTAAATTAATAAGGTCATTGTAAGTGCATGGAACAATATCCAAGATAAGGCCTAGAAGGCTGGTTATTTAGGAAAGGTAACTCAAGGTACATAGAGATTATCAAAATCACCTGTGGTGAGCTGAAAGAGAAAATATCTTGCAGTGTAGAATTGGTAGCCTTTGCTTATACTGGGTATCAGGAAACAAAAGCTGTATCCTGAAGTGTGAGGATATAAGGAAACAGCTCCTTCATGACCTGAGAAATATGGAACAACATTTTGGGACGAGCATTGGTAAAAGTTTGTTTTACCATAACATATCATAACATATCTAAGAATTAACTTTTTTCCAGTTTAAATTTGGCAGCAAATTTATTACCTTGGATTTTGCATTATCTGGATTTTTTTTGTTTTGCTTTGTTTTGTAGGAAAACTTAATATCCCTTTCTGAAGAGAATGATGATAAAATTCTGAAAATTAGATGATTTAATCTTCTTTCCACTTCTTAGTTAATACTAATTAGCAAGAACAGAACTCATTGTGAGAGATGGACTGTGTTTTCATGTTTATTCTTCACATAGTTTCAAATGAATATTTAAATCTATCTTTGATTGTTTGCAATGTTTGTTAATTTCTTTTAAAGTTCTCCTATTTTCACTTCTTTTTTTTGTACTTGGAACTTCTTTTGCAGTATTTCCCACCTCTGGAACAACCTAAGCTACTCTAACTGTTTTAGAAATACCTGCCATTTTTGTATGAAAACACTTCTTTGTGTAAAGTTTTACCACTTCTAAAGTATTAAAATTCAGCTCTAGCCAGGCATTTTTACTCTGAAATATTAGAAAATTTCATGTGAATTGATTAACTTAAGCACAATGGAAAACATTAGCTGTTGAGAGCAATTCTTGTTACCATCATGCATTATCTGGAGACAGTCTTGTAAGTTGCTTTCCATTACAGAGGCTCCCTAAATGCTTATAATGCTGATACACAAATTCTGATGGGATCACATGCACTTCCCATTGGAAGTATTTTTCAACACATTGTAACAGCATGAGTTTGATTCTACATATTACTACTCATTGAGATAAAGGCCCAGAGTTCTCTGTATATGACAATTTAGTTTACTTCAAAAATGTACTGAGCTTCCCCAGAACCTGAAGATGGCTCACCACCCTCTTGGGATCAAATGTTACAGAGACCTGAGGAATTTGTACAACTGAAGGATGGTATATAAGCTTCTTTTTTTTTTTTTTTNGTTTTTTTTTTTTTTTTTTTTTTCATTTCAGTCACGGTAGGTGAAAAATAATGTAGTCATGGGGCATATGCCTTCCCTCTTGCTTCCCATCATAGATTAACAGATGCACAGGTAGAGTCTAAAGAAAGATGTGCCCTTTCAGCAGCTAACTTGAATATGCCTGTCTCTTCTCCTTAGTGTATAACTACTGCTGAACTCCAACGATGTCCAGATCTCTCAGACAAAAGGAGTAGGAAAACTGTGATGTAAGACACTGATGACCTTTACCATGTGTCAGTTGTAAGAGAGTTACTTTTGTCTGATCTTTTTTCCTTTGATAGGTAGCTGTTGCCCTTTCTTGCCAGAACAATGTAAAGGGAAGTCCATGAAGACATAACTGAGCATAGAACACTGTCTGGCCCATTGCCTAAAAAGAAAGTATTCTAAATGGAAAACAATTGCAGTGTCAAATAATATATGTTAACCCACCCTCTTAATTAGTCTCTGCTCCTTAATGTATTCATGATCTGGATTTCTTCCCTACTTTGTCTTTGTACTCATGCTACCTTCTCTTTTCTGAGTGAAAATGAGAGAATACAGACTTTTTGAAAAAAATATGAAACTGTCAGTAAAAAAGGTGCTCTTGTTCCATATCTTGACTGTTCTGAAAATAAAAAATAATAACCCACATGAAAAAAAATCACAGGTGAATAGAATTACAATTCTCTGCTTCAATTGAATTGCCCCTATGAAATCCATGTTAATAATAATAAAAAAATAAAAATATATAGTTTCAAATTCTTATCATTATACAGTTCAAAAACATCCACATTTTATTTATTGGCTGCTAACACTACCTGGACAGAGGGCAGTGTTATTGCAAACCCTTGATTCTCTTAAAGGGCCGCTGCAGTGTGTCCCGTAAGGTGATACACAAGTTCTGGTTCGCACCTGCGACCCTTGACCACAAGTAACTGAACACGTACTCCACTGGGCCCACTCTTCAACACCAGATTCACCTGTATTCAAGACAACAAACAAACATGAATATAGACATAAGTATTAATGACACCATTTTTTTTTGTTAATTTTTTTTTTTGTTTTCTGAAGCTCATTATCATCCGCTCTTATAAATCAAAGAAAATGGTACCACACCAAAATAAATATAAATATTTAAAGGTTTATGGAGTAAAGCAGCTGTGAAAATGTGCAATGAATAGAAAACAAGGACACCTACAATGCTGCAATCACACAATGCCTATCAGAGGGGAAGACTTTGATGTCTTAGCATCATTTACAACTTTATGAGAGCTACTGCCCTTCAACACTTCAGAAACAGCACTACCCTCAGGATTCTGTAAGAGCACAGACAACTCTTTTTATATAATAGCAAAGGATTTGTCTTTGATACTTATAATTGTCCCTCTAGAATTAAGGCTCAGTAACAGTTTAAGGAACCCTACCAGTAAGGGAATTCCAACGAAAAAAATCCCCAGACAAACCAACACCTAATGTCTTACATTTTCTTCAGCAGTGTCATATAGCACTTGAATGAAGCTCCCTGACAAAGAAAAACCTTTTGTTTACTAAACTTTAACCTGAAATGTGGGATGGAAACGTTGATAATTTGCTGCACGGATCTACTCCTTGCTTTTGACCTACAGGTATGCTGAATTCATGGGTGTTCCAGACCTCGTTACTGCACATAATACATACTACTATGTTCAAAATTGTCAGATGTGATTTATTAATACTGTATATTAGAAAAGAAAAAATACTTTTAATTTTTGAGAAATAGACTATTCAATTTTTATTTTTTGAAAGCAACTAATGCATAAATTTTTCTTGCATGGATGCTCTGGAAAGAATGCTTGAATTTAATTCTCATGAACAGCTATACACACAGTTCTGGAATTCCTTTCCCAAAGGAATTCCTGTTCAGAAAAAATAGATCCCTTGAGTATTCTCAGAAAGCAAATGCAAAAATAATGTGAATATACCTCACTGAACAATTCGAGTAAATAATTGTGCATTGATGTTTAGCTTCTTCTGTTGAAAATCAGCACGTAATGTAAAATGGCAGCTGAAATCTTTACTGCATTCTTGATTTTTAAGTGTAAATTTTTTTTGAAACAAATGGGACTTTCTATTTTAAAATCAGTGGCAGGATAAAATCTGCAGACTTGAAGAGCTTGCTTGAAATTTCAGTGATCTCAGTATACTTCTAGTCTTCCAAAAGTTCTGATACTGATCACAGTCAAGGGATTGTCTGCAAAGCAGGAATATTGTGGTGCTATTTTTCAAGAATGCAGTAAATGACATACTATTTCTTCAAACTGTGCTTTGTGGCAAGAATCTGTGAATCTCTCCAAGCTGTCTTTCTTTCCGTTGTTTTCTTTTCCCCCAGAGGTCAAGCATGAAACCTTAGCAAAATAATTGTTTCTGCTAGACTTCTAAGATCAAATTCTGAGGCTATTCAATGCAAAAAAAAAAAAAAAAGTGCTTCTTATTCAATAAAAAGACAGAATGCTTTATAATTAGCAGAAAAATCTCTGTGTTTTTAATAAAATTATATGTGATTCTAAAAATTTCTATGAAAACTCACAAAGTTATGAGCTTATGAGCTTTCAAAATTCACCAGTGATTTTTGTAGTCCTTTTCTTTATTTGTTAGGTGAAAAAAAATGGAAAAAAAAAATCAGTGGTTATTGTTTTAATAGGTCTTGTGACATGAATTTAGCACTTTGATTAGGCAGTCGGATGGCTTGGATTCAGGTGAAATGATATAACATGCTAAATATATTTAATATGTATGTAGACATTAACAATTGTAAAATATGCACTATAAACCCTATATGCATGGTAAAAAGACTTGTATCACTGTGGTTTCTAGGCTAATACTTTTTGTCTTTTCCTACGTGTTTGAAGTTTGACTTTGCCTTTGTTACAATGGTTCAGATAAAAGGTCAAACAGCAGAAAAAGTCTAAACTATGTTTCTCAAGATGTTCCTCATTATATAAAACAGTTATATATACTCAGTGTAAATGATCCATTATTCAAACACAGACAGGTTGACAGTGCACAGCTAATAAAATACAGAAATTAAAAATTAAAAACTTTAATTTCTCTATATATATCAAAGTGATAAAAATACTACTCTTAACCCTTGGAATATGATGGAAAATAGCAGCAACACGAGGCTGCTATTAGGCTGTTGTCAGACAGTTGTGTGACTGTATTGGGTGAATTTTGAAATTAGTATTTTTTTATTGAGTGAATTTTAAAATTATTAGAAGTTCTGAGAATATACGTACTGTTCATTCACAAAAAACATAATCTCTTAATATACGTCATCATATATAAAGAAGGCTTAAATATTTGCTAGTGGAAGAACCTCCATATGAACATGCTATACAGTGCAAAAAGAGCAAAATGAAGACAAAATAAAAAACACACTTATCTCACCAGCTGCTTTGCTTCCTTTTATACAATGCATTATGATTTTTTGGTAATTTTTAAATTTTCAGAGTATTTTATACTGCTTTCAGGATGATTATTACTTATTTTAAAATATTTAAATGAACGGAAATATCTTCACACACACGTATATATATATATATATATATAAATTGTTAATCTACCATTTAAATTTAAGCACATAAAAATGACTATATTTTTTTGAATAAATCGAGGTTGAGTACATAATCTGCAAATATATCTTCCATTGTTTGCTTTTCTCTTATCCATTTTTTTTTCTGAAATGAAAATTTCGAAAGGGCTACTTTTTTATTTACCTTCTTGTTTTTTTGTCATTTGAGAACTCTTAAATTTTTCTATCAATCATATTAAATCTAAAATCTCAAATTATCTCATAGCAGGCTACCAAACTCTTATTCTTCCATGGTGCTTGACATGTAAGAGGAAACATAACTTACTGTATGGAAGGCCTCATTGATCTGTGTAAAACTTACCTGCATTATACTCTCTAAATCCCATAACACCTAAGGGAAGGATCAGTCCAAACACATAAAATGACAAATATAGAACAAGAAATTATTCACACAGTATTTTTTAATAAATGTTTTCACTGCCTCATAACACTCTCCAAAACCAGAAAAATGCATCTTTTAATACCATATTTTAAAAATCTTCCATTCCCAGCAAAATTTGGTGGATTAAGTTCACCAAATTCTAACAGTATTAAATGCTTTTCATAAATCTTTCCCAGGACATTTCTCTATTCCTATCTCTCTGCCTTTTAAAAACATACAAACATTTTGTTGCACTTTTGTATCTGTTTTATTATTACACAAAATAAAATATCAAGGCTTATAAAACCCCATAAACTCAGTAACCAATTACTAATAATATTTCTTAGTGGATAAATTAATGAGATAGATATGTTAGGAAAAAACCTTATGAATCAGTTTAGGAAGATATCACAATCATTTTATTGCAAGAAAAAATGAATGCATTACAGGTGAAGAAAATATGCATGATCACTACAAAGGAAAAACAAAATGAAGAGATGAAAATTAGTATGTCCAGAAAGAGCACAAGTATTACTTAAAATGTGTTAACCTGCAGCATGGAAAATATATATTTCCCCAAACTTTGGCATCTAAATTTATATGCTCATACATCTCACATGCTTTCAGGACAGGACCTTGAAAATCAATCCTGTATAATTTTGAACGTTCATCTCCCACTCCACACACACAATGTATTGGAAGGTGATGGTGTAAGTGCTGCATTTGTAATGCAGCTCTCTAACACCCATAATAGATGCATTGCAATGCATGACTCAAAATTATCAGATACAAGATTTACATGATATTTTTAAAGTTTTAGGGATTTATATAGAGAAAAAAAACCCAGGTAATTTTACTGATTTTTTGAGTAATTGTATGAATTCAAGAAGCAGCATAAAAGCAAAGGTGTTATTCTATGTAATAAGCAACTAACATTATATGTCTGAGCTAGGTATGTAAGTGATAAGTTCTACTTTCCTAAACAAAAACTGCATGGAGACCTAGAGAATTCTAGGCTCCCTTCTTCCACTGCATTTACTTACAGTAGTATTGGGAGTTAGCTATAAAAACAATCCTATAGATTAATATGAGGGAAACAGACTTTTTCTCATTCTAAATTTGTTACCAAACAGATCTACACTGGTTGGCTATACATGTACTTAGATTGCTTAATACATCAATTTTTGCAAATCTGTTAAGTAAAGCACCCTACCACTAAGGAAGTCAACATGCAACACAACTAGAAGCAATTACAGCTTTTTTACTTAAGTGCATAAAAACTTGAAGCATTATGTACGACTGATGCAGGCATATAATCTAGGTTAGTTACTGTGGGATACAGAGGAATTTCTTTTAAATCCATACAAAAATTATGGGGCACAAGATTGTCAACTCAGTAATTTACTGGAATGGAGTGTGTAGGGTACCAATAGAGTTAGCTTTTACCAACAGATACATGGATCATTACTGAAGTCAAAATGGGCAGTAGTTTTGGTGTATGAGAGCTTAATTCAACTCACCACTAAAATTTTATCATTGACCTCAAAGACAGCTGGGGTAACTGTTGGTAAACAGGCTAATCAGTAATTTTTTTTTTAATTACTTCAGTTCCAGGTTTCCAATATCATCTTGGTATCTTTAGATAAAGAAGATGAAGTTGCTCAAACAAAATTAGAAAATATGTTTTAGATGAAAAACTGTTTGATAATTTGCACATTCAATTAAAAACTACTTACGGCCAATTTCATTTAGCAGTTATGAATCTGGAAACTAGAGAACAGAGCATTGTGCTAGGCCAAAGATAGTAAATGCTGAAGATATGCACATTAAAGTCACCCCAGTAATTAATTAATTTGATAAATGCCTAAAGCTGGGATTAGACAGTGTATTTATAAAGAAATTCTGAAACATGTTCTTAACATCTTTGAAAAAAAGCATGTCAAAGTGAGCTGTCCTGTGTTTTGTACATGTGAGACTGCTTTTACTACTAAAGACATTCATGCTTAGACTAAATGATTCAGTATTCACATTCACAGTGCATGTTTTTGCATGATCGACCTAATTCTTAGCTACTTTATTTATGGACTTTAACTGGTGAAAAAAAATAAATGATTCAAAAAAAGTATCAGCTTAGAAAACTGACAAATATGCAGCAAAAGATTATGGAAACATGCAGTGGTCTTGCTAAAATTAACAACAGTAAATAGAAAAAATGTAACTGATGTATTACCAGTTTGTGCCATAAATTTAGCAGCATCAGCTTGTTCCTGAGGGACCCTTTTCTCATGAACAGATCGAGGTCGCTGACTTTTAATTGTATGATCTCCCATCATTCCAAATTCTAAAGACAGAATAAAGGTTTATGAAAGCTTGTGTGTAGACATTTCTCAAAAGTCACATACTGTCTCATGCAATATGTTCCTAAACATACCTGGAAGTTGCTGGCAAGAGTCAGGCAAGTGATCATGGCAGTTAACATCAACTTAACTTTGCTACACTGAGCTTTCAATAAATACTTAAATTTATGTCTGCAGATTTTACAATATGATTTTATTTTACGAACCAACATTTAATGTAGTGACACATACTATAAATCAGCTGTATGACACGGGACAAAAACAATTATTCAAATGCAGACATTCTATTCCTTTATTTTAAATTAGTGTAAACCACACCAGAAAATGACTGTGACAGTGTTAGACATTGCTGTTCTGTGGCGGAGCCTGCTGCTCCTCCAGAGGAGTTCTATTTCTGCACTCATCTTTCAGGCTGATGAAGCCTTCAACATAGATGTCAAGTCATCTTTGGGAATGGTGGCAATGGGAAATTATAATATTTTGCCAATGAACTGTTTAATTTTTAGGGTGAATACAGCAGAACAATTGCTTGTGATCTGTTCCTTCCTGAAACCTCTCAGTTAAAAGGACTATAGATGGTATTTTACTCTCCACATTGATTTTAATAGGGAAAATCTATGAAAAATCAGTGACATCAAGCCCCAGAGTGTGGGAGACAAGAGTACTTTAGTTGTTTATCCTGTTATTACTGCTGTCATTTTCCCTCTCTTGTCCTGTGCAAACCTCCCAGACTTCTACCTTAGTTCCACTTTTCCTTTCTGTAATGAAATGCAGAAAGTCTTTTGCACTTAGAGGAGGACTGCTGTGTCTTCAGCACAGTTCCCTATGATCCTCCCAGGCACACATAACTGCCTGCAGCTCAGTGCTAAATATTCTGTAAAAAAAACACCCCAAAAACTGGGACTCTAATTCAAGAAGCTTGTGCTGGGAAATGTGGGTTAACATTGAAACTACTCCAACTACAATCACATAAAGTTTCTGATGAGGCAGAAGGTGTCTGAAACACAAGGAACACAAACATTAAAAAATACCTTTCTGATGGAAGGTTACTTTGCAAATGCAAAATCCAAAATTCTCCCCAGTTTGTAAAGGCATGAAGATAATAAAACTTACCTTTCTGCCTCAAAAACCACAGAACATTATATGAGATGTAATATCCCTAATAAATATTATTTGCAAAAACATTGTCTTGATAAATCATTAGAATCAGTAAAATTTCTATTTAAAGAAACAATAAAAGGTAAACTTATTTTTACGGGGTCAATCAGAAGAAAGAGTTTTTTTCCTTTCTAGTAAACTATTCATGTATTTCTCCAAATTAGTGTTTCTTTTTGTAAATATTCATTAGTGGCACCATTTAAAATACAAATTTAATTATTCATTTGAGAACAGCAATGCACATTCTAAAGAGAATATTTGAAAATATAATTAATAAAATATATTTTGAGGATTAAACATTCAACATTTTAATACATCCCAGAAATAAATAGAAGAGATAATTAAATTATATATATATATATATACACATGCAAATATAATATATATATGCGTATACATATATACAAGTGTTAAAAATTTTATGAATAAATTTTTACAAAATATACCTCTTCTACAGCTCCTGTGATTTCAGATAGCTTTTTATTCTGTCGAAAATCTTATATTACAATTAATATTCTAATGCAAATTATGATTAGAATATTTTTTACAAGTTTTACAAGGTGCAGTACAGATGACACATTTAAACTGCAATTAATAGCATGGTAAAGGCAGGAGACTTTACATAGCTTTTCCCCCAAAGAGGTTGTCACAGCAAGGCACGTTTACTCTGAGTTTGCTGCTTGCATGATCTCTGCTTGCCAGACAATTTAGAGGGTATGGCACCATTCTTGCAGAAGACTTAGTTCTACTTTTTAAGTTACAGAGTGCTCCAATGGGAGACCTTTGCTAGAGGAAGGCTTTCCAGAGGCATACAGGGAGGTGGTGGAAGTTCTGGTCCCAGTCCCACAGCACCTTGTGCTGGGTGCGGGCACACACAGCGTCCTGCAGGACAGAGACTGCTGGAGAAGAGCCAGGGATGGCTGGGAGATCAGTTCCCTGCATTGTGGATAATACCTGATGTAGCTCCAGTCACAATGATGGAGTTACAAATACCACTGAGCATGATTACGTCTCTGGTTTTTTTCATTTTTCCACTTAAGCAACAACACATTTTCAATTCACTTCAACTATTGCTGATGGTCTTTGAGATGCACTTTACAGCTAATCTCCCTTTGAATATTAAGCATTTATATAGCAAGTATATATTAAAGATAATTTTTTCATTACCCAGATAAAAAATATTTTTTATAAGTTTTGTCAGAAAAAATGGAACCAGACTTATGCAATGCTCTTATTTTCATATTCAGCTGAAGTATTTAACCAAATGTCACATGAGAAGAAAAGCAGTACCAGGAAACACAATGTACTGGCATGGGTGAGGCCTCATTAAAATTCAGGCCTCAGGAGAGAAGAAAAAAAAAAGGTCAAGTGCATTTTTGCAATGGGATCAGAAATGTCCACTTTCTGTGTATAAATACAAACAATGGTGTCAAAATTGTTTAATCTAAGAAGCTTAAGAATAATGCATTTTTATGAAGCATTTTTAATATAATATCTTACTTAAGTTTACAATAAATACTAAATAGAATGAAACTTTCTTTCATTTTCAGATCCTAGGTAAAAAAATAGAAGGCAAACCCATTATGCAGTTTTTTTTTCTCTCAATACTTCACAGAGAAGCAGTATCTAAATGCTTTCTGGGCTGGGAAAGCATTTTAACCCAAGTCAGCCTAGAGTATGACTAAATGGCACAGTAATTTCAAGGATCTGTTTGTGTGGGAAAGGTGGTAAGAACCATCCTAATGTAGGCAGTATCAGGCATAGAGGTGTCCTGCAAGGTCATGTCAGCATGATTCAAGACCTGATATCTGGATATAATATTGGATATTTGAATTGACATTCTGAGTAAATCAATTTTTATCATTCTCACTCTTCTTACCTACTTCTTGCTGCTGAAAATAAGTTTCCTAACCCAGAATAAGGTATTTTTGAAGACATTAGTTACTGAAGAGAATTTTTTTTGGTGATGTCTGTCCTAAATTTTATTTGGGTGAAACAGAACAGTTCTTCTCTGCTTTTATCTTTAACATTGATATTAATCATATTGTTTCATTAAATACAGGGTGAAAGCAAATCTTTTCAGCAACAAATAGGTGCATGGTCTACTTCAGAAATTGACATTGTGACTCTAAGTTAGGCCTGGAAACATGCAAGGGTTTTAAGCCTTTTTATTACATTGTTAATGCTATAATCTATACAGCATGAAGATAAAACCCCATAAATATCTCTGTAAATAAAAATAGCATTAGGGGAACCTTGAAAAATTTTAACCAGAGCAAGTCTCATAACAAATCATAACACATTCCAAACATTTGTGATAGAAAACCTGAGGTTTTGTTATCTGATTAAAGAATTTGTTCTGCTGTCAGTGGTCCTTTGGTGGCTGTGGAAGTACAAGGGATCACTGCAATAGAATGCCTATTTTATTGCTCCTCAGCTGCTCATAATGGATCAATAATTCAAAGTATTTTAGTGATGCATACATTTTAATATGGACGTGGCATGTCATTTGGTTAAGCATTGGAACAGACTGCCCAGGGAGGTGGTGGAGTCACCATCTCTGGAAGTGTTTAAAAATGATTGGACGTGACATTAGTTGGCATGGTGGTGTTTGGTCAATGGTTGATGATCTTGGAGGGCTTTTCCAACCTAAATGATTATCTGATTCCATGATTTCATTTTACATAACAGCTGAGGCATGTAATATCGTTCCATGCCTTCTAGGACAGGAAAAAAATTATTGAAGTTCCAAAGTTTACAGTTTGGTATTATTTACAGTTCTTATCACTAGTCCCATTGGCTTTACCTTTATTTTTATGTTACGTTACGTTACGTTACGTTACGTTATGTTATGTTATGTTATGTTATGTTAATTTTTATTCCTATTGAGTAACCTTTTTAGTTTTTAAAAGAGAAGCTAAAATCTTGCGACCAGTGTAGGTACACGTTTTTAGGAGAGAAGAGAGGTGCCATGTGCTCTCTGTAGGAATAAAGAAGAAAAAAATCTGTTAACAGTGTACAAATGCAAACTAGGATAACTGAGAAATACAAAAGAAAAACACCGGCTTTGCAAGGCTCTACTCACCAAGGCTAGTCTTTGCTTTTTGACAAGTGGATATTCTTTAAAACTAAGGTAAATATCAAACAGATTTTATGCCTAGGCTGTTTTATCATATTTGTAACATATAAATTTGTTACATATATATCCTAGTCATCAGATGACTTTATAAACGAAGTTGGTTTGGCTTTTATGGCTATTTTTTATCACATTTCATAGGAACTTCACAGTGCAAATGTATTATGGTGTACCATCTACTATGAATTGTGCTATTTATGGTGCAGAACATATTGGCATTGATATAAAAAGCCTTTTTCATCATAGAAGTTGGTGATGACATCATAAATGAACTAAAAAAGAAAGTGATTCTGAGACCTCTAGGGTTACCACCTTTGGACATGCACAATGTCAAGGAACTTCTGAGAGTTGCTGGGTGTCGTCAGCTTGTACAGAACAGCCTGGAAAGTAAGAGCAGTTTCCTGAAAGCTTTTCACAACCCTAAAAGCACAAAGAGGCAGTCGATTTCCCAAAGTGACTGTCATCCTCTTTCCCCCACAGTGCTCCAGCAGTTTGATTCATACCATCCTGCCCACCCCCAAACTGTAACCAGCTAAATGAGTGTTTTCATTTACTCTTGACTACAGAATGAACAGAATAGGTCTTGCAGCCAGAATGTGCAATAATGCAAACTGTCTCACATGCAGTAGCACACAAATGATTTTTGCAGAAATTATACAAAATTCTGAGATAAGTCCCAGATGAAAGGGAAGGAGGAGAGGGGGAAAGGAAGAAAGAAGACTACAGAAATATATAAAGAATCAGTTTGTTTAAATCAGATTTTGGGTTGCATTATTAGCTAATTTCAGTAGATCTGATCAATTTCTGGCTTCCAAGAGCTTGAAAAAGTTTTCTGCACATTTGTTTTTCACCCATTCTAGAAGTTCTCCCACAAAGATACACAGCATTAGCAGTGTTAGGGGTTTCATCACATTGGCAACTGGTCAGTACAATTTCTTCTGGTCACTAGATGGCAGAATGTGTGTTGACTTAGAAGCACAGTTTTGCATTGACTGGAGAAGCTGTGACTTTCATTTTCACTATAAAATTATCTCTCATATATATATAATAAATGTCACTACATTCAAAGGACTGAGAGGTTTTTGTTTTCTCCTTTATTTTTAGTTCTTGTTTTGTAAGACTGAAGATTATAAAACCCCAACAAAACACCCAAAAATGAACATGAGTTGCAGGTGGTTTTTTTTTTTTTTTTTGTTTGGGTTTTTTTGTCTGTTTGGTTTTTTGTTTTGGTTTTTTTTTTTTCCTTACAGTAAACCCTATGACAGAAGAAAATCTGAGGAGCATTCTCTTCCCTATCTCCAGCACTGCTTCACTGTAGCAGGGTACCCAAGCCCCACAAGGAAGCATTTGTTCTCTAATGCTGCATTGGCAGGACACAGAGCTTCAGGGCACTAGTGAATACCATCCCTCTACAGTACAGATTTAAGCTATAGCTTTCTATGGGAACCCCTGAAAATGATATTCCTGATGAGGCAGGCAAGTTGCCAAAAGGGTAACGTAACTATTAGCTGAATTAGATTTCCATGGGAACCTCTTCTTAGTGAATGTGGGAAACGTTCTTAAAACAGCCTTTGCTTACTTCCTACATAGATCCTGGTCCCACAAAAATCCCCCTTTGGCTCTCCAAAACAGTAGAGAAGAGCTTTGATCAGTTTCAAACTGAATGGAGTAATTTCTTTCACTAGAGTGAATTAAGATATGAACTGAGCTGTATTCATGAACACAGTGAGAAAAATATGCTATTACTCATGAAAACATGGAAAGGATTTTATGATACTGGAAATATGAAAGGCAAAAGCATTTATACTAACACAGTATATTTTTTAATTGCACTAAATTATTGCATTTTGTCAAGTAAAAGACAGCTAAACATTTTTAGGAAATTAGATACAAGATTTCTTTTCTCTCATACACAGAGATACCCTAATACATATACATATGCATTCTTTCATCTCTCAAAATATTAGGGAAAATAATTATGTATTCTAAACAATCAACATGTACAAAGTAATTAGTTTCTATTCATCTCTAGGGAGACCCATTTATTCCTAGGACATAACTTTGGATTAATACTACTGCTGGTATTTTTAATGACATAAGAAATGAAATATCACTGAATTAAAATATAAATAATAGCACAAATCCCAAGGAGCTAGACCTTCTCATGGCAATGCAATCTGCTGCCTCTGTGCTTCTCTGCAATGACTCTCTTGGCCAGCCGTTATCTTTAGTGGGATCTGAACCTGTTTTTTTATGGTTACAGATTTGATCAATGAAGAATATCATAAAGATGTAATATTTCTTCACTTTCAATGTGCAGAGAATGTTGAAACCGTGCAAACTCTATTACTTGCCTTCCTGGCCTCAATTGCTCATCGCCATACACATAGGCAGGAGAAACTGAGCATAAAAATCTAGTGAAGTGACTCATACCTGTTCAAAATGATTGTAAAATGTCACCATAGAAGGTAGTGTGTTTTCACATGTGCTTTGCAGAATTATAACTAAGCAAAGAGGAAAAGGAGCGGTGGATGGGAGCCCAAACTGCAGCTTTACCCCTTTTCATATCTACCAAATCTCACATTTGTAATTATCATGGCCAGGTAGGCAGAAGATGCTCTGTAGTTCACATTTTTCTCATTCAAATATTTCCCTAGTAATCCATCCCAAAATAGTTGTGTTCAAATAAAATTACTAATACTGATAAAAAGCACTTTACGTTTTCAAGTTTAACATTTAAGTCCTGTAAACTCAGCAATATGCTATTCTCTCATATTCCATACTGTTCTCTCAAAAGATTCATGGATGTAATAACACATTAAAGAATCAAAGCACAGGAGCTTACCTTTATATATTTTTGCTTTTTTAAATGAAAGACTTTTAATGCATTCTCTTTTAGTATTATCACCATTTTAATGTTTCTACTACAATAACTTATTCATGTGTAGACTCTAAAAATTTAAATAATGGTATAATAATAATTCTTCAGTATCTTCATTTCTTCTTTATATTTCATACTATTTTACATCTGCATTAAGTATTTTGCTTTTGTCATATATTTAATTAATTGAATTACTGATATGGTTAGTCAGTGGAAGAGTTATTTCAGAATGGCATCATTTTTATATAAACACTCTCTTTCCTGCAGCAAGCTATGTAGTTATTACACACAGGCTAGTATGTGCCTCTTTATTGTTTTGTACAATTAAAAGTCAAGATATGATGACTGAGAATAAATTGTAATTTCCTAAGCTATTCTTGAATTCAATAATTCTTATTTTCTGTTCTAGAAAGACTGAAAAATAAACTGTAGAAAGCAGGACCCACAAGGACATCTAGACTATTTCCTTCCCCTGCAACTATTTAGCACAGACATTTCTGCAGATGGTTGCCTAATCTTTTCTAAATGATAGAAGCACTCTTTAAAATATAAGATGAATTATCTATGAATTTTTGACAGAGAAGTTTACACTCTGTGAAAGATTCTAAAGCTTTATGAAGAGAAGGAACAAGAATCAATTTTTAAATCACAGGTACTGCAAACTGTAATCACTAAGAACAGTTAAACTGAGTGTGGATTTTTTTTAGAATGGTAAAGCTTCTAGGTGAAGCTAAATGATACTGCATGCCTTTTTAAGAGCATTTTCTTGTCCTTGTTTAAGTGTCTTAAATTGTTTTTACGAGGAAATGATAAAAAATGGAAGAAGTGTTGCTAGATGTGAATTTTTCACATTACATTTTTATCATTTGTGATACCACAAAGCTGGCTGTTTTGTATACAGACATCGTGGATGGCTGCTAAATTTTATGTATAGAAGAGAAGAATAAAAGTAAAGGACAAGAGTTTTGGCTGTTGTAAAATGGCTCATTCCACCCAGGCAGACTAAAGTTGGTAAGCTGAGGAGGTGCACTAGAAGGTGTTGATCAAAACCAGAGACCTACTGCGAGTTAAAAGGGAGTATGTGCCCTTGCTAACTGTCACTTGCAGGTTAATTAACACACACATGCAATTTCAAACATATTATTTCACCCAGGTCATCGTGAGAGATCTGTGCATGGCACACTGCCCTGATAGGAAGGGTGTTGCAGTGGTTTCCAAAATGGACCTGGAACCCCTCAAAGGTATCTTATGGTGCCATTAAATTCTCTCCAAACTCCTGTGGGACATCTGTGCTCTTAAATATGAGTCATAAATAACTCTTCTTTAGTCAACAGAATAATCTTAATGGGAAAAGACAACACAAATGAGAGGAAACCCAGGGATTCAGATTTAAACTTCAGATAAAATTTTCACAATCACAGAATCACAGAATTGTTAAGATTGGAAAAGACCTCTAAGATCACCAAATCCACCCATCATCCCAGCACCACTATGATGTTCACCTCTAAACCATGTCCTTGAGTGCCCACATCCACACATTTTTTGAACACTTCCAGGGATGGTGACTCCATCACCTCCCTAGAGAGCCTGTTCCAATGCTGAGTAACTAAAACTGAATCCTAGAATAAATCAAAATCCTTCCTTCAGAAATACATACACGGGATTTTAAGTAGGAAAGCACACAAGAAATCTAACCAAAAACTATTAATGATATCTTGACCTAGATATTTCGGGATGTTTTGGAAATATATTAAATGTTTTCACTGGCTTTAGTAAAAGCACTTTTCTATGTCTCTGAAATTCTGATTTCAGAGTGAGACCCAGCAATTCATTTAATGTTTTTAAGGAGTCAAATATCTCACAGGCTAAAACCCAGTGCTCTCCTTCACTTTTACTGCATAGTCCATACTTGAAAATCAAGTATCTCAGTGCATCTGCTAACATGTCCTTCCTAGCTGTATGGGTCAGTGTCAGAGAGTACCATGGCTTATTTTACAGGTATTGCCCATTTCAATGCTTCTATAAAAGCAAACTAACTGTTCAGCTCCAGATCTGAGCTGAACAAAGCAGTTTGTCAAACACCTCTTACAGAAGTTCACCCTGAAGCCTGCATTAAAGAACAACTGAGGTGCAGGATTTCTCACCTACTTCACACAAGAAGAAATACCCTCTGTCAAAATATTAAAAAAAAAAAGAAAAGAAAAAAGCAGAAAATTTGACCTAAGAGCAGATGTATTCCATGGGCATAATCCATCTGATCACAGTGTACTACTCTTAACACAGGAACAGCTGTGGGATTAGGCAGATGGATCCATTAGAATTAGTGAGACTTTGATAATGATGCTATACCAAGCACATAGATTACTCTTGAGACACATCAATATAATGGTGGTCTTTGCAACATACATATTTTTAAAAAACTTTTTAAAATGCTGTTTTTCAGCCATGTCAGAGATTTCTACTCTGTCATAGCAAAGTGCCTTCTGGGGCACTTTGTTGATTAAATTAGAGAGAAATAGAAAACACAATCTAGTTGACACAACACTGATACTCACAAGGAATGATACAAGGGAAAATCATGGGGATGACACTACTGAACTGGTACATCCTCAGAGGTACATGCTCCTTCTCAGGAAGAGCATGCTTGTCTTTCATCAATAAGCATCAAACTAATTGATTTTAGTATTCTTATTTTTCCTACATTCTGGTGCGATATTACACACTTGAATCACTTAAAATTCTCATGCATGTCCTACAAATATTACTGCAACAATCTATACCTTTTGACCTCCACAATGATTAATTGAAAGTGTACTCTATAGAGTTTCTCCTACACATCTCCATAATAAGGATTTAGAAGCGTCTATTCCATGATGGCTACACAGGATACATCTTATGTAATTCATTTCAGCTTGTCAGTATAACATGCAATGTGGCTACCTAAAAGCTGTCTTAGCTCACCAGGGACCATCATTTGGGGAAATTATGCCAATAGTTAAGATATATGAACAGCTGGAGATTGCAAGCAGGGATTTATCCAGTGAAGGCGTTTAGTTCTGGACTTAGAACTATAGAGTTTGCGATACTCATTACTCTGGGATCTCTGACTATAACTTATATAAATAAATTCTCAGAATGACCTATTGCTTATGGACAGAAAAAAACCTAACATATTTTGGAGAAGTCTGCAGCTTGTTATGCTTTACTTAGAGCAAACAGACTTTCCCTTAACAGCTAGGGATTTGTAACTGGGATGTGTATCATGGTTCTCTAAGAGAGGCCATGACTTGAATCTCATCCTCCTGCTCCTAACTAGAAACCTTTTTTTGAATCATCTACAGTGCTACTTACACATCTGCCCACAGACAGCCTACAAATCTCTCCAAATGCCTCTACTCTGCTGCTTAGAAAAGGCTGGAAAAGAATGGGTT
Organism: Dicaeum eximium; assembly: GCA_013396995.1. NCBI lineage: Eukaryota > Metazoa > Chordata > Aves > Passeriformes > Dicaeidae > Dicaeum > Dicaeum eximium. Next base: position 312,163 of record VWZP01002900.1, read on the forward strand.
CACTACAGGTGAAGATGGGTTTACATCAATAAAATAGCTTTTATATGAAGCTATTTTCAAACAAAATGAATTTGCCTCAAATTAGGCCTTTGCCTCTTTTGTGTTGGCTCTCTAAGAATATACTAATTATTTAGCTACCTGAAAGAAGTCTACTGTAGGCATGTAGAGTGGAATATCTACATTAAAAAATTCTGAATCAATAAATTAAATTATGCTCACTAGAGACTTATTTTGACTGCCCAACCAACAGCAGAACTGTAAGTATGTACTTAGATGACCATGGCTCCAACACTATTACCATAATGAACAGATTAGATATATTTCATATTCACTTAAGTGATTAACACGTAACTTCAAAAACATAATAAGGCAGAGGAGATTTTAAGTTCAGAAAATTCAGGAAAAAACCCACTATCTTGACCACAAAAGTTATACAGTCAAGAGCATGTTATCAAGAGCATGTTAAGTAGGCTGAAAAGCTTGAAGCTCATAAGGTAGTAGTTCTCAAAAGACCAGAAAAGAAATCCTACCTTTAGGACCTAATACAGACTGCTCATTCTCTATTGATCTTGTAGAATATTTTTTATATTTTCCCATATATATTTAAGTATGATCTGTTTTTATTTAAAAATATTACTTCAACTTGATATTCATTCACATCTCAGAGTAAATAAAGTAGTTCTAAAGACTGAAGTCTTATGATTTTAGCAACAACTTTCAGCAAATAAAAATACATTTTTTGTTTTTAAAAATCATTATTTATTTGATATATAAGTAGCAAATTTAACTAAAATCTGTTTAAGGAATCCTAGATTATAAAAGTAACATGCCATTAGTTTTAATGAAGGTTTTGAAAGTAATGCAGCAGTAGGTCTGCAAAGCCTGACTGGAGTGCTCTGTGCCAGAACTGACTCTGGACTCAAGGTACTTACATTTGCAGTCAGAGAAGTTTACTTCCCTGGATGACAGCAGAACCCATTGATGCAAGATGTGGTAATACAAGTGTCCACATGCTAATATATGTAAAACATCTCCAAAGGATAGCCTGGGTGCACAAGGTCTACCTCTGGGAAAAGGGCTTGGTGCCATATAACTGCACAGGTGTCGAATCTAGAGAATCTAGACCACAGAACAGATGTTTCCATTTTGTCCTTTCATGCAATTTATGCTTTTCAAAAATCATTACACGTTCCCAAAAGACATGAAGAAGCAATTTTTTATGTAACAGATTTTGTCCAAAAATGTCATTACTGCTAATATACAGCCCCCTATACTGGTAATCCGAGTTAGCACATATATAATTTGGATCACTTTATGGTGCATTTCAGTTATTTCCCACTATCAAATGAATAGACTTGTCTATTCTATTCTACCTCATGTTGTGGTTTTAATACATTAGAGTAACATCACCTACAAATTACAATACTTTGACCTCCACCAGTGTAAATCAAAAGTAATGAAATAACAGAATTAAATGTGCATATAACTGCTGTGTGAGCAGAACTAGCTCCAGACAGATTAATTTATCTGGTTTTGAGCAGAACACAGGACTGCCAGCCCATAATAATGATTTTCTAGCTTCTAACTCTATGTTCTGTTAGAGCATGTGGATCCTTCTGCATATCCATACTATTTAATGCTTTAGATTACAGGAACAATTGCAGCTAGTTAAAGAATGATTTCACTAAATCCTTATTCATGATGAGGTCAGCTTGGATTTGCCTCTAAGTAGCAGATTTTAAAAATGTAATCACAATAAATTATTCCCAGTATTAAAAATGAGACAGTGCAATAATCCAGGAGAAAAAGTGCCTGTTGGAACAATGGTTTTTTTTATTGCTGTTCTCTTACTATCCCAAGGCCCATCCCTGTTACTGACTTGAAATGTTATGGTTGTACTCACTGGGTATGTACTAAACTGCAGTTAGGAATATCTGCCACTACATCTTTTAAAGATTTCCACGGCAGGGCCTGGGCAGCCTGCTAAAAAAGCAAGAATTTATTAAAAATAGTAAAAAATTTGTGCAGAGTAAAATTATTATACAGGACCACTGGAGAATCAGCGCTTTTTTGAACAAATGCCTGTAGCATTTGTTAATAGAGAATATTATGAATATATTAATAACATATTAATAATATCTCTGTGGCAATAGAGAAGTACACAAATTTTAGTCTGAAAAGAAGGTGCTGTTGGAAGTACATAAATAAAACTTAAAAAAACCCCACTTCACCCTAGAGACAACTTTTTTTTTTTTTTTTTTTTTTTTTTGTAAG
>VWZP01002900.1:314466-333436 GCA_013396995.1 Dicaeum eximium
AGGATAAATCCCTTAGCTGGTATTTATAGTTAAAGCAAATTTTAAATCCCACACCAGTTTCAAAAGCTAGCTGTAGATCCAGACTTGAGACTGATAGTTGGAGAGATGCATTATTTTCATGGTTATTTAATTACCTAATCCTGGTAGTCAAAACATAGCTTAGGAATTCTGAGTTAAAAGACTTATAAATTGAGGATCTGGGGAATGTTTATGACTAATTTGTAAAGAGTCTGCATAAATACCACTCTTTTAAGATGGAAATTGTTGGCATAGAGTTCCTTCTGGCTTATTCTCTTACCTCTGCAAGGAGTAGATGCTCTTAGAGGTCTTGGAAATATTGAAAATAGAAATTTACTTGTTGAACACAGAATTTGGTATAGCAGAATGGAGACTTCTGCGGGCTTCAGAACATCAGGAAAAAGTAGCAGTCCTATGACTAGCTAAACAACATCTAAAGAATAAAATCAGCCAAGCAGAAAAATGAAGAAAAAAAAAAAATAGGGGAAAAAAACCCACCAAGCCAAAAAAACCCCCAAAAACCTTAAAAGCAAAGAAATCACGTCTGATCAAGGTCAGTCTGGCTCTGCTCAGCCCAGGAAGATTGTAGGGTTGAGGAAGACAGAATAACTTAATCATCAGGGCTTCTGTTTTCATTGGCTGTTCATGAACTTAATTCAGAGCATCCTCAAGGTATATAAAATGTTTTAATTGCTCTGCTTTTAACTAAAACTTTAGTATGTTATATATATACACACACATTTCATTTTATTTATATCATTCTTTACTATTATCTTTAAGCTAAATAACATCTCTTAAAAAATGTCACAAGAAAATTGCATGTGATTATTGCATGTGATATTGATTCATTTTAACATGATACAGTAAAGGAACAGGTAAACATTAAATTTAATTCAGGAGAGACTGTATCAATAGGGAATTCCACTGGGCAGTAAGTGATATTTTTCATATAAAGAACTTATTTCATAAGAAAAAGCTGTTTCAAGATCAGAATTACTGGTTAATCTAAACTAAGCTGAGTTTCAGACAAAAGGGAAGAAAGGAGAAAGCAAGAAGAAGAGCATTTTGAAAAAGTTGTAATAGCTTTATTTGTGTTATTTGTATTATAGCTACAATTTTAATTTTAAGTCTAACTAAAACCAAAGCCCCTTCTCAGCTACACATTTAAGTCAGCCCCAAAAATATTTGTGTCATGAAGCAAAAAATCAGTTATTCCAGAAATTATATCAGTGAATAAATTTGGAAAAATACAAATTAGAAAAAAATTGCATCTATTCAAGCATACTAGAATTTACAGTAAAAGTAAAAGTAAAATATTACTTCCTACATTAGGGTTCTTCATAATAAAAAATAATATCAACTTTACTTAGTGAAAAAAGAAATAAAAGAATTATAATTATGTGGGATGTAATCCCAGAATCATAATTACATTGAGCATGTAGAGGGATAAAATGTTAAAGACAATAACCTAATGATAAGCAGCTTCAAACCCGCTCATCCCACCCCCTAAGGTTGTTAAGAAATTAACAATTCTACATTTATAACAAGTAGGAAATAGTAGCTAGGAATCTTTAAAGCCTATGTATCTCTTTGCAGTTCCAATTCTGTATAATCATGTACTGATGGAGAAGTTGTTGATAATTTCTGCACATGCTAAGGATGAATAAATGGAGCCACTGGGAAAGTGAGTACCTAAAACCAGTCATCTTCTTCAGCTTCAGACCTGGCATTCTGTTTCATGGCTGTGAATTCTTATCATATTCAAGCTATTGAGGCTGCTGCTTGTCAGCTGCAGTTCTCATTAGGAAAAAGGAGTTTCAGCTGACTGTAAGGTTTGTAGGAGTTCATAAATATGCTGCTACTGTTCAAAACTGATGCAATGAACTGAAAGCAGACATATAGATGCATTTTTGATCCCACAAGAAACCTAAGCTATAAGCCTATAAAGCATGATCATTCGACGTGTTAAATAAAGAATAAAGCCTATCAAATTAAATATGGCATATTTCTTCTGACCTGGTTGATGGCAAAATAACAATTCAGCTCTTCAGGTTTTTGCTTTTCATCAGATGCTCTGCATCTTCATAACCCTTTCAATGGGATCTCTCTGCATACTGTTTCTGGAATGGCTTCATAAGGGAAGGTGTGAATAGTGTAGGCTCATCTGCACTGCTACTGCTTCCTTTGGTGACTTCAGCAGAGAGTTGACCTGTGATCCTGCAGGCCCACGGGACTTCCTGCAGAGCTCTGCACAGCCAGACTGAAGGCTGAGTGCCACGCTGCCCTCAAGGAGCTTGCTCTGAGGCCACTGACAGCCTGGTAGGACATTTTCCTTGATCATCAATATCATGTTCCCTAAGCATCTTCTGCTTGTACATCATCCTAAGGTCACTTTGATATAAATAACCAGTGACAGATGAGGCCTGTGGGGTGCTTGTTAGAGAGACAGCAGTAGATATTTTATTCTAAATCTGATCAATCATGGCACAGCAAGGTTCTCGAGATGTGTGTGTGCCACTGTAGAACCATAATAAGACATTTTTGTCTTCAGTTACTGAGTCCACAAACTGTGATTAAGGGCTTGTACTCCTGCTTACAGTTTGGTGAATCTGGTTGTCTTCACCTAGAGACAGCAAGATTACCCAAGCCTGGCAGGGAAGCACTGTCTCTCTTGTGAATAAGAGCAATCTCATTTGGATGAAGATGACCAAAGTTAGGGAGACAGATCTGATCACGAAAACAGGAGCAATGTCCTCTCAAGGCAGTCGGTGTGGCTGTCAAAGGAGCCTGGATAGCTCCTGCACCAGGACAAAAGAGAGGCCCTCCTCCAGTAATGCTCACTTCTGCAGAAAGCTGCTACTGCAATGGCCCTTGGGTATTAGGAAGGACAAAACATAAAGCTGTTCAGTGCTGTTTGCCATAAGTCAACAAACACAAGGGAATATTAATATAGAAATATGGCACATAGCAGAGAAGGTGGACCTCAGAAAAAGAAAGACAAATAGAGACTTTTTATAAAAAAGTGTTTTGTTTGGGTTTTTTCTTAAAAAAAAACAAAAAACAGGTGGCCTGTTTTCTTCAGCTTATGTTTTTATTATTCACTCTTTTAGAAGACAATCATCCCAGCAGTAGTGTTTGAGATTTGTTCATGTCATTTAGAAATCTTTTCTTTAATAAATGTGACACATATACTCATGTGATTGTTTCATTGGAAAATTGCTGCCCAGCCAACTCAGGCAGTGAAGACTAAATTTCAGAAAATGGAAGACCCTAATTTAATATTTGAATTCCTCAGTTTTACTTGCACTCCCATTGATATTTGTTTCATTCTTTACTGTTACAGTTTTCTATAATCACTTAGTTTTAGAGACTCTGCATCCTTTCCAGTTGCCAGTTTTGTATTATAAGAGCCTCTGAGCCATACACAGTTTTACTTGTTAGCAGTTACGGCCACGAAAATACCTCATATCTTCCAGCTCAGACTCTATCAGCCCCCTAACTTGCTGTTTGTATACCTAAAATCTCTTTCTGCCCCTTCATGTACCAGCATCACACTGTGTTCACATTAATGAACCTAAATCGCTCTATTAACCTGTTAATTTCTCTGAATTCTTAGGCACATCTACAAGCAAGGGACTAGATTAGATTAGTAAAGCAAAGTACACCAAGATACTCAATTCATCCAGAAAGACTGCTCCATTTTTGAATTACTTGTTTTGGTCAGCTGTGGCTGTATATTTACTCCTTCTGAAATACTGAAAAGACTCAGACTTTCTGAGTACTGAACACTGCTGCTTTAAGACCTGCTGGTGGCTCAAGTTGTGTTTCATTTAATTTCAAGGTATCTATTAATCAAGAACATGTAAAATAACTGAAGATCTATAACTGCAAAAGTAAAAGTTTTGCATCTCATTTTCTGTTTCTTAAATGGCAGTAGCTCTAATCTTGCAAAGAAAATTGTATTAAAAACTCCATAATAAACCAGTTATTTCTGCCATTTTTCTCAGGAAATATGTATTGTGTTTCAGAAACATGTCCAGATAGACACTTTGGGTTACTGAAACTTGGTTGGCAAACTATAGAAAATTTGAAGAAAAGAGGACCCACAGAAAACTCCTAACTTCCTTAGGCCTCAGAAAAGTAAAGGAAAGCTCCACATTTTTGTTTAGCACACAATACATAAATCTTAGTGAAGGGAAATTTTCTTGTAAACTTTCAAAAGTCATACATTTTAAAGAGTCCTAGGTTTCCACTAATATCAACACATCCTGTACCTATAGCACATATTCAGAGGATTCTTTCTTGAAACCAAATTTTATTTTATTTTATTTTTGTATCTGTTAAACAGTCCTGCTTATTCAATCAAGATAAATCTTCCATATGCTAAAGAGTGACTTTGACACAGTAATGTAGATCAGAAATAGCTAGAAATAGAAAACCAGTCAGCAGAGAAAAGTTAGAACTGTAACTTTCTTTCAGTTGCCCAGTAAATAAAATAAACACATACTGAAGCATATACACATGTTCATAACAAACCTATGAGAAAGAAGCACACTTCAGATGGGAAGAATTTAATTTTTTGAATATTCCCTGCTCAATTAGTATAGAGCAAAGAAGTGAGATGACAAAACTGGAGAATAAGAAGTCCTTATGAAGCAGACAAGGAGGTATAAAAAGTGGTCAATGAGGATGCTTTTGCAATGCTAAAAGAAATGCAAATAATTCTATATTAAATTTGCAGTGATCTCGCCCCATATAGGCCAGTTAAAGTGAATAAATGAAGTTGGTTGGAATGAAACACTGACAGCTCTGTAACTCTTTATCTTCTCTTTTCCCTTGCCTTATTCAAGATGATCATACCAAGATGACTGAAAGAAAAAGGAACAATGTAATGGGAGCAATACTGTCAGTTTACAAAGATGATATTTATTTGTGAATTTTCTTTAGGTTTTTTCTTTGTGAACCTCTACGTGCATTTGCTCATTTACGTCTCTTTCATACAAAACCACAGTGTGTTTATATTTGGGAAGCACACAAGCAGTTCATAGTACTTCAAGGTATATGTATTTTGTTCCTGTTTTGCAAAAATAGAGTAGGTCTATGAGAAATTTTGTCATTTTTTTCTTTTTCACAGTATGTTTCCTCCATGATCATAGTCTATTTTATTGTAGTATTACAGAGAAATATGCCTAAAATGACATTCAGAATAAATTAAATTCCTTTTTCCAAAGGTATATCAGATCAGGACTTTGATTTTAAGAACACGATGTTACGGATCATTAAGTACATTAATTATTTAAAATACACTTGCTATACTTGCTATAATACACACTATTCAAAATACACTTGCCACAGTGTGAGCCAGAGCTGATAGTCAAATTAACAAATACTACAGAATGGCAGCTGTGTAGGTGAAGAGCACAGAACATTCCCCTGCCTTGAAAAAATGTGATTTTTCCTTCATGTAGTGCAGAAGTCTTTCACTGTATCTTCAACTGAAATCATGGTAGAAACATATTTAAGACTTCAACAGCTGAATCACGACTTTATTTACATAATATTGCTTCAGACCTGGCAGATGTTTGTATATAAACACATAAATTTTCAGGAGAAATTCCTTAAGCCTTTTGAATAATTCTATGCTTTGCACAAGTAGATCCTAGGATACTTTCTATAAAAGCTATAAAAACTAAGATGTAGTAATAAACATAATGACATTAACCCATTATGCATGGCCCTGTACCACCCTTGTCAGCATGGCTGCATTAATTCCAGTGATGCCAGACCTTACTGACAGTGTTATAAATGTGTAAGTAATCAAGAGAAATGCAAATACTGCAACTACATTCTTTAGCAACATTTACTACTTCATAGGACAGTTTCCCATCTTTACCCAATGTTACTGTCTTTAAAATTGCCAGAGAAGTGAAGACATTGCATATTCTACATGACACTGAAGTCATCAATGTCAATCTCATTCTCTGAACAGGTATCATCTAAATTAAAGGGAAAACAACCGATATGCATATTAATATACTTTTGTGTGCATCTCTGTGTGACCAAATGGGTAAAAAGGTTCTGTGTTGTCATTCCAATATGGATGCAGCTCTGATCTTCCTTGTCTCACTACTCCTTCACATAACTCCATCACAGCTTTCTAAATATATAATTATGTGTTCTCTTGTAGTAAAGATATATGCAGGTACTGAGTATGAAATTAGAGAGAAAATTAAGTACTATATTTAATGGCATAAAATGTTGGGTCTTAAACCTGTAAAAATTATTCATTTGTGGATAGCAGGTTTCTCAATGCATGTTAGACTTGGTTAATTAAGTACATATCTGTGATATCATATATTAACCAGTGGTGGGAAAAATATAATTCAGAAGAGATAACTTTTCAACTTCATTTGGACTGATTTTTGTGGTTGCAAGTGCAAATGAAAGGGACAAGTACACTCTGCCTCTTTCTGCCTAAAGCCACTGCCCATTAAACAGTCTAAATGCTAGGCTTGGGTTAGCTCATGAATAACTACCAAGGCATTTCACTTAAATTGGTGGACTAAATTATTCATTCAGAATTAAAATGGCCCTAATTCATTTTAGCTTACTTGGTAAATCAAGCTAAAAAGAATTAAAGCCATTCTAACTCTGAATGAGACTTGTCCACAAAGTAGAATAAGTACTTTATTCCAGGGTCACACCTTCAGCTGATGCTGAATTTTTTATAGCATTCCCACAAAGACAAGTCGGGAATCTGTCTCCCTATCTCACTGCATGCAGTCCTTATTTATTCCAACAAGGCATCTGTTTTATTTTAATATCTTATACTAGTACATTAGATGTGGACATCTAAATGACAGACTTAAATTTCTATGACTTGCAAAGCAGTAACAGACATCCAATAACTAATGGGAAGGCTGCCTATGTCTGATTTATTTTTCTTCCATGCAGCCTCATGTTTTTTTGTGATCAAACTGCTGCAGTATTTTGATATGGTTCTCAAAAGAATACAAAGCTGAATGCTTATCTTTAACATTCCCTTTGTTTCAGCAGCAGGTTCCCATGTAGAATGGGGAATAGGAGTTGGGAGAAAGAAAAAGGAATCAAACTTTGGGTGTATTAATCATTATGTTGTCATAGTCACAAAATTTCTTTCCTGATTATTTCAACACAACCCTGCATAACAAAGCCACCAAGATAGAAAATATTAGTTAGGCATAGGTTATGATGAAACCAAGTCTGTTAATTTTGCTTTTCTCTTTTGAGTCAAAGTATATCAACAGAATAGATTTAAACAATACTATCTCAAAATTACCAGGTTGACTTTTTCCTTTTATTTTTCTGTTTTGATGCTAACAGATTGACCTGTCTCATCTTCTCCTGTTCCTGCATGGAATAGACATGTAGCTCTCCTCAGAAAAGTTCTACTATTTGGCCAGTGATGTTCTACACATTGTAAAGCAGATCCTCAAAATCTTGTTAGGTTTTTTTTTTTTGTGTGTGTGTGTGTGTAGTTCAGTCAGAAAATTCTAGCATAGAGGCATGTAGCTCATTAATTTGTTAAAGCCTATGTAGCCTAAATTACAATTATATAGTCAGGATTCTGACTTTTAGCATTTGAATAATTATTTGCAAATGTGATTTATTTGAATACTTCATGGTTATGTTGTGACCAAGAAGCAATTTAATGGATTTAAGCTTAGAACAAGTCCGATTTAAGGTAGATATTAGGAAGAAGTATAAATACTGAAATAAAAGTTATCTTCTACAAGTGTAGGGACACAAAATTTATTAGAGATTATATTTGTCAAATGAAATGTAGCAGTATTGATATTCACTCTGCCCATCCCACCATACCTGTCTACCACACATGAACATCCCAAGGATGTATCTTTTTAAACTACCTATTGCCATGAGATACAATGCATATGAGAAACAATACTTAAAACTTGTAGATATAAGGAATACATAACCCAACATCAGATACATGCTGTTCATTTCGTTTTCAGTGAATTAAAATAGAGAAAATTTTTGTGTGTTTTAAAAATATCCTGTTGATCGCACCATATTCAGGAAAGTGTGATTTAGGCATCCTAAAGAGACTGAAAGATAACCAAAATGCATGCTAAATTCAAGACCCTTTATTTCTCATTTCTTTCTTAGATAATAATTGCTTTTTAGGGAAAAAAAAAAGAAAAAAAAACGGAAAAGGAAGGAAGCGTGGAAGGAAGCGTGGAAGTGCGGAAGCGCGGAAGGAAGGAAGGGTGAGCAAGCGGGAATAGAGAAAAGGAATTCACATTTAGTAAATCAGAAAAAGATTTCCATTTTTATTCAAACTATTTTCAAAAGCTATACATGCATTGGTAGAAATACACTTCTGTATAAAGAATACATAAGTTAGAGCAGAAGTGTTAAGAATGAAATGGTCATGTACAAGCATATTTTTTGACATTTTGAATGGTTCTGTATAAGCTTTGCTGCATCTTTGCTGAAAATTGCATATTGAGCAGAGCACCTACATGCCTGGTCCTGTCTATTTATAATTCTTGCCCACAAATAGCATTCTAGATGGTGGCCAGCCCACAACTACAACTGTTCTCAAATGCTGCCACCCAAAGGCTAAACCGAAGTACAGCTAGAAAGAAAACAATCTAAACCAGCAAAAAACGAGAATTTGGGAAAAGGCTCCCGAATGTGTGACATGGAAGTAATCTGCAACAGAGCAGCTGCTGCCTGTATAACACGTACCAAATGCGTTTGTGTTTATTCCTGTGTGCAGTATTATACAAACCTGAAAAAAAAAATATAGTATATATAAACCTATACTATATATATAATATATATAGTATATATAAACCTGAAAATAGTTTAGGGATATCGTTATAGAAATATTAAGTATATAATCACTAGATTTTGTGTGAAAGAAAAAAACTAGACTCTCTGTTTGGAGGAAATGAATGGATGAGAAATCTGAAAATGCGAAAAGTTCACGTACCATTGTATCCCTCCTGATTTTAGAATAAAAGCAAAGCAAGTCCTGCAAATAGATATCTCCTATTATACCAACTAATGAAGTCAGAAAAAATAAATACAACTCTGAGGTTTCTCACTGAAGAAATGTCCTCGACCCCCTTTTTAAAACTGTTTTAATACCATCCCTACAAATCCCTGGTGCATCTACTGCTGAGAATACATTTCAGACCAGAGCAGTTGACATTCACAGTAGTGTTTTCCTAGTCCTGACTGATCCCTCTCTGTCAGTATCCTCCTATTTCACAGTGGGACACCTGACTACGTGCAAGGCAAAATAAAATCTGATGGGAAAAAAATAAGCCGCTGAGGTGTTTGTTTTTTTTTTTTTTTTTTGTTTTTTTTTAATTGTGACCAGCAATTACCCAGCTGCATTTGTATTGGAGGTTTTGTCAAATATGTACGATTTTACCACTTCCATTGCCAGTTTTCTGATATGTAAAAAATGAGTTTAGGAACAAGAATATCCAGATTTATTTAATTACGGTCTAAAATGAAACTTGAATTTAAGTTGAATTGAATTTAAGTTGAAACTTGAATTTAAGTATGAAGAAAGGCTGATATAAAATTTCACTGGTTATGCTTCATTATTTTCTTGTTGATTTTAGCAAGTTATTTCCAATAAATAATTTGAAATCAAATCAATAGTTAATTCCCCAAAAAGATGTGTCATGCAGCCAAATGACATAAAACAAAGAGTTTAACAAAAAGTTATGAAAACCTTGTTAATTAGGAGAAAATGTTAATATTTTGGTATATCTATACCTTTATTAAATCACTACAGTGATGACAGCCTCTACAGGACTACCATTCTATATGTGAATACCCTGGTGTCCATATACCAAGGAATCTGTGTTTTATTTTTATTTCAGTTCTAGCTTCCTCTGTTAGGGCAGTAGCCAAGCTACTACTCCTCACCAAAAGGAATCAGGAGGTTTAGATATTGTCCTTTCAGGTAGTTGATGGGACCAGCCCACAACGGTGTTGACATGACTGATGATAAGGCAGGCATGGCAGGATACCCAAGGAATACTCCAGTCTCTGGCAGTTCCTGTCTGGAAAACCTCTGTACTTCCTTCAGGCCTGGATGTCTGCTTCCCCCGGAGGGGATGGGTTGTAGACAAAGGACAAATCTGGACACAAGAAGTGGAATCTCCTTCCAGGTTCCCATAGTTTGGACAGATTCACTCAATAAAGAAAAATGGATTTTAGCAACCAGGAGGAAAAAAAAAAAGGTTTTTAACAATATTATTCAGAGAAATTAATGTTACATGAGGTTTCCTAGAAGAATCGATTTTTTTGCAATTGCTCTAGATAAGAAAAAAAGTTTTCATTGTATATGATGGTCATTACTATTGTCAATGGCAATATCTCCCATTGTTTACATTTGGCCAGAATTTCTTTTAAGATTCTGAGTAACAATCGAAAATGCTGTGCAGCACAGGAATTTCTACACTCAGTAGCAATGTGCACCACACAACTCCTCAGTCAAACAGGAGCCCAGCTCAGCGAGCTGGCACACAACAGCACAGCTGCACACACATACAGTAGGGAGGTCCAGATTTAATTAAAGAAATTCTGCCCCTGGAAGACTAAGCAGTTAGAGTGCTTTATGAATGCTACTCTACTGATTCTGATACTGGGGTTGTTTAGGAAAAATTATCTGGACACTTCTGCACACAGCACATGCATTAGCACAGATTACTGAACACAGATTTCAGAGTGAGCGCTGCATGTAGACATATTTAATGGCAGGAATAAGAAGGCTTAATCTCTTCTTTGGGCAAAGTACAATGAAATAGTTCTGATTTTATCCTTCTCATGATAACCACTGTGAGATTTGAGGTGTTTCAAGTTCCTACAGCTAACAGAGGACTGAAGAAAACAAAGCAAAACTAAAAAGTGTGCTTTGCTACACTGCAGTTAGAGATATTATCCCATAAGCTTTTTTTCTGTAAAACTTGGATTGTTTTGATAGTATGCTGTGATAGACTGATGAGGAATCTTGTAGCCTTATTCTGCAACCCTTCTTCTGGCTTAGAAGGGATGTCCTCTAGATGCTTAGAAATAACCATGAGCTTCTCTCTGATTTCTGTGGATGTATTTCACACACTTCTTTCAAGTGTCATACGGTACCTTTCTAATTATGTTTTGTGGGGAACACATTTATACTGTCAATTAATTTTCTTCTTCTCATTAGCCATTTCCATCACAAAGAAGAAACAACAGAAAGCATAGTTAATTGGATAAGAGGCCAATTCAGGACAAATGCAATGTTTTTCCATCACATCCCATCACACAAGGTTGCCATTTCTCCACTTCTTAAATGTCTATCCCTTGCTGCTAACACACAAAATTGAACACTGCCTGTGGCATTTACTGTACCTTCATCTGCTGGATTTAATGTTGTCTCAGCTGCTCTACTCTGTCCCTCAGGGACCAAACCCGTTACCATTCAGAATACTCTCAGCAGCAGAAACAGAAGAACACCAATCTCTCATCCAAACTAACAGCACAAAGGGGATAGCTCACTACAATACTAGCCTATTCACCTTTTGCCTCATCCTTTTTTATGTCTTTCTCCTAGTTTATAGCCTTTTTGGTATCAAGCAGGGACCTGAAAGATTAACCACTCTTCAAAATTCCTGACCACATTTTATTAGAAATGAGACAGAACCCAGATCTGCTGCTAGGCAGAGCTGTGTAAAGGATGGAAATTTTATTTCACATAGGATTAACAGATGTACAGCCTAAGAAGACAGGGCAATGGCTCAGTGATCCAGGAAATGTTTCTGGTAAGATGAAACCTTTTCATCTTGCAGTACTACTCTGGAGATTTCAAAGTCTGACTTGAGTCAAAGTCATAATGGACAGCAACAAATTTCCAAGTTGTCCATGGAGAAAAAGAAATGCTTTCAAGTGTTTTAGTTGAAACTGCTTCTTGTGCAATTTGATGAAAGAATTATTTGGGGAATTTGATTTGGACATCTTTCAGTTGTCTCACTGGTTTCTACCCCACATAATTCTGAGAAAATTGACTGGATTTCATTCCAGTTAAGGCAGAAGAGCTTAGTCCAGTAGTATACAATGGTGCTCAAATTTCCAGAGGAGTTTTGCAAAGATGGAGAAAAGCTGTAGCACTTTAATAAACTCTTCAACCAGATACTGCAGTGGTGCTGGGAACAACACTGAAATTCTGTGACTTGGAGTCCTCTAGAGTTGTAAGAAGTCAAACTGCAACAAGCTATGGACAACATACAGCATTGCCTTATTTCACTTGAAAGTTTTTAAAGAGTACGGTTTTTATGAAAGCATGCAAACAAAGAAAGCTTTTTATTAACCATTCTGAAAACAATCTACATATTTACCTAAATATTTCACATCTCACCATTAAAAGACTATCAGAAAGACTGCCAGAGTTGATTACCTCATAGCAGGGCCTTGGAAAACTTCCAAAATAATAATATCTTTAAAGGAGTCTCTGTAAATATATGAAGATTTACTCAGTTGGGTCTTTTACCCATGGAAGCAGATGCTCGCATTTTTGGAATATAACTTCTAGTATTTGATAGCAGATGGAAATTTAGTTAAGTATTAAGTACCATGAAATGAGAGAGGGAAGATATGTCCTTTCTTCTTCACAGTCCCAGAATATCAAATATCATAGTGTGTGGACATAGATCCTGATCCCTGGTGACTAAGTAGAGAATGACAAAGTAGGGAAGGCTGACATAAGAGTAATTTTCTAATGTCAAAAATTTCTCTGCTTATTGTTTCTGCCATAGGCATTACCCAAATACCTCATTCAGGTAGTCACCTATTCCTGAATGATAAGCAATTCAAAAGAAAATGCAAAGCAAGCAGAAAATTCTGCATATCATGTCAGTTTAACTTGAAACTCCTGAACTTCATTAAACTTCAATTAACTTTTCAAAATTATCATCTGTCTTTTATCTTACTAATTCAACCATAACCTAAAGCAAGAAAAAGAAACCATGAGGGAAGCTATACCGACCATGGAGAACACTGGAAACATTACAAAGAAGCCTAATCTCATTACACTTCAGTACTTTTTCAGAACCAAAAACCTTGGCATGAGCATCATAAAAACCTGCAATATGCAAATAACAGAGGAACTGAAGTTGCCAAAGCATGTGGACTAACTTTTGACTCTCCCCATTTGATTACCCACTGATTCACATAATAGACATGAATCAACACATTCTCAGAGGAGTTCAGACCCTGACCCCTTTCATTGTGTAAATTTCTGGTTGATTTTGTTCGGCTCTTTTTTTCCAAAGATGATGCAGTTGAAAGCAAAAGTACAAGTGACCCAACCTTGCAAACAGTCACTCACGTTTTTGGACAGGAATCCTGTTATGAAGTCCTACAACCAGTGCACATATGTGATGTCTGCTGTCTACCCTCATACTCATCTCAACTTCAAAGCACAGTGCTTGTTTACAAGTTCATCAAACCCTTCCCCGGGGATATAGGTGTCAAGCAATGAAAGGTGACTGCTTAGATGCCAGTGAATGATCTGTTTAGAAAGGAAACATTTCCAAAGTGGTGAACAAGACTTGAAGAGTTTCCCTTGTCTGCTATGTTAGTTTAAGTTAGTAGTTATGATAGATCCTCAAAACATAACCAGTTTCTAAATCCATTACTGTTTTACATATAGATGGTATTAAACCAGTATTTAGGTATAATTTCCCAAAAGTTTTTGTTGCTCTTTTACGTTTTCTCCTCAACTTTGAATAGCTTTGTGTGAAGTGTACTTGCTGATTATCTTCTACTTCTGAACACCTAATTTTCCTTTATCTTCTGAGGTTCTGTTGAATTCATTACACTATCACTAGAAAAAAAAGCCATCACCATTATCTGTCTTAGGTCTCCATTTCTGCCTTAACTTTCTCTGTCCTTTCTCAATATTCTATGGTTCTGAGTTTCCCTCTGACATTTCACACATTATTCAGTTCTTATTCTCCTCTCCCCTCTTCATTTAGTATTTCTTTATGAAGCACAGTCACCCTCCCTTCTCATCCACCTTTTCTCCCCCTGCCAGCTGGAATGTGGCTTTTATTTTTCACTTGTTCTGTTATGAAACTGTTCCCACCGTATTTCATGAAAATAACATCACAGTCTTCCAGCAGTTTTTATCTTTTTTTTCAGCTTCTGGTTGAGTGGGAAGGGTAAGAGCAGAAGGAAGAAGCCTGATTCTAACCAGAAACTACTGCTAACCATAAAATTTCTCACCCTCTTCAAAAATAGTCCTTTTAAGGACTTGTGCAAGCTTTTACCCATCATCACTGCCTGCTCCCTATCATGGATAATCACACCTATTGATAGAGTACCTGCCAAAACCAGTAACATAAGAAAGTGAAATCTGGATTTCATACACAATTGAGAATGCCAATATAGCAGACTGATTTACAGCAGGTGCCTTAGTGACTCATGATGGCCACCTGACTCTGCCAAAAATGTACTGAGCACGGAATCCTTTGTGGAAACATCCCTCCTGCCGACAACGACACCAGCTGCTGACATGCACTGCAAAGGAGTAAATCTAGCAGACTTCAGTTTACAACTTTTTATTGTTTAAAAAAGTTCAGTAACAGAGGAGAAGCTGGCTGCTTAGAACTACAGTAAAATACCCGATTTCAAATGAGTCAGAATTTTGCACTTTAACAATTTTCAGGTGGGATGAAGCTGCATCTTGCAACACCACCTCTCCCCCTTCCTACAGAGCTTCAGGAAACAAGTAGATGAAGCCAAACAAAACAAATTTAGAAGTTCAAATGCCAAATGTGTTGAGCTTGTAAGGATGCATACAAGGGTAAAAAGTGGAACCATCCTGAATGTGGTAAAAGCACAGCTGGTTTTAAAAGGGAAAATCCATCTACAGCCGTCTTGAATAACTGCACAGTGCCTTACATAATCTCAGTTGTCCTCAGTTGGGGCTTGAATCTCAGTTGTCCCTAGGCACTGTCACAAACCACTTGATTAATAATTAATCATTAGCAATGTACATGTTAGATTCACTTTATAGCTTCTTGAGTAATTCTGATTTAGTGGAGCAGCACTGGAAATAGAAACACTAGAGTACACACTAGCCTAAGGATGCCATTGAAACTTAGACCAGAGACCAAGCATAGCAGGTTATTGTCTGAGATGGCATCAAACAAACCTGTTAACTCAGAGGCAGCAGAAAGGCAACCCTAGTATTTTGTCTTTTTGATTATCATCAGCCATGGAGTCATTGTCAAATCTACCTTTGAGTGCCTATTTTTGATGTGTTAATGTCACTATTGCTTCAAAGTGACCTCTTGAGTCAGGCTGATTTTAAGAGTATAGATGTAGTTATTGATTTGGAATTATGACCTTGTATGCCAGACTACTTAGACTGGGGAAATCTACACAGCTTCTGTATAAAATCTGGAGTGTGTTTTGGATCAGCACCAAGTGTGACCTCTTGGAATGTTTATATTGATTAGATTTATAGTTCTTCTACAATAATTCTTAATGTGAAAACTGCAAATCTCTGTAACTCAAAAGCTGGGAATTAAAATTACTTCTGAAAAATTCATAGAGCATCTTTCTTCTTACAGGTGTTGAATCAATAGTAACTTGAATGACCAAGAACTAACTCCTCTAGGTCAGGGTTATCTTGCCTGCAATCAGCCAAAGTAATTGCTAGAACATAGCAATGTCACACTCTTTGGTCTTCACTGTAGATCTTTTAGCCAGATTTGTTACCATAGCCCTGGATTTTTAATCAAAAGCTGTGGGAGGTCTGCTTGTACACAGGTGTAGAACATGTATTTGTCCTTAGCAACTTTTGGTACTAACAATTACTAAATGTAGATCTGCATTACAGTTCGATACCTAAATTTGCTTTTCAAATGAAGCTCATATGAAATAATATTTATATGAAAGAACGATATAAAATGGTCTTTACAGAACATTAGGAGAAAAAAAAAAAGAACTAAATTCTGAAGGAGATCTTGCTTTAAAAATACTATGAGCTGTCCCTCTCATTTGCAATATTTATAAATTAGTTGTCAAATTGTTTTTGCTATGTAAATATTGTTTACTCCTTGTCACTGCCACACTTCAGTTCCTATCACCATGAGCTGAGCACTTAAAATTGAGCTTTGAAGCTTCTGAACAAATGTTAAAAATGTTTTCCACCCTGGAAAATCCAAGGCTCCCCACTACTAATTAGTGCTGCTAATATGTTTGTGGCTTTTTTCTTTTTCAAACAGTGCTTGAAAAACATTTGGAAGTGCCTCATATATTTCACCAATCAAAATTATCATGTGTATTATCTTTCTGTATCTTTGATCAAAAGCATCATTATACAAATAAAATCAGCACCCATCAAGTAAATTTAATTTAGAAACTAGCTGTAGCAGACACTATATCAACTTATAAAGATACAGTTAGTTCTCACCAGAAAATTAAAAATAAAACCCAAACCTCTGAGACAATTTTCATAGTCCCCTGTTCCATTATATAAATGTGCTAAAAAACAGGAACTAGACAACTTATTCCTCTGACAAATAGAATTCTGGACTAATAGAATTGCAAACTTCCTAAAACTGCTCTCTTCCTAACATGCTTCTTCTCCAGCACACTCATTTATCCACAGCAAGCTCCACTGGCAGGTAGGTATACGTCTTGTGGCTTCAATTGTTTCTATTTTATGGCCACAAAAAGACTATGTGCCACCTTGAAAAATGTGCATGAATTGAGTCATAAAGTGGGTATACAATGCATAAAGATGCTCTTCAATGGTCTCAGTGATGTTAGTGGTTTGTGCTTGTAATTCAGGAGCAGTCCGTGGAGGCCAGTGGATCCTCACAGGACTGATCTTTCAATAGCTTAATACTTTCCAAACTATTTCCACCTGAACAAAGTGAGCATAGCAAGCACGCAAACAAGAATTCTCTGTTCACTGCCAATTCATACTCACTTGCCATGTTTATGAGAAAAGGACACGAGGAGCAGAACAGTGGAGAAACAGACCCATAAACAGACCCAGTGTACTTTTCTCTTTTCTCCTGAAACATGTACCAGCGAAAACTTGATTAGAAAGAAAAATCTGTTCTGCCTAATAGGAGCTAGCAAGGAACATATGGCATGACATAGATTGTACACATTGACACATCAGTCAACATGGCAAGAAGCTGAAGCAACATCCACAAATTACAACCTTAATTGCTAAAAATAATTAAACAGATTGGCAGACATTTTAAAAATCTTACATAGGCATCCAGTAGCCATGGAAAGTGAGTAGGACTTGGTGATGTAAATAATGATGTCATTTATAGTTTTAAATGTTTTTTATTACCTATTATTTGAAATATATGTACTCAAGAATTTGAAAATTATTCAAGTCCTGTTATGCCCAAGGTTGACTGGGATAATCTTCATTAATGCACACAGTAATTTTAACTAATTCCTTTCTATCAATGTACTTCTACATACTGTGTTCTGATTTTAAATCAGTTGGATATTTATGTTGTTCCAAGTTTTCCAAAGTATTATGTGTCATAGCTGTCTGTAAACATGCAAAGTATTGTCATTTTTAGAGGAAAGAAAAAAGAAGTATTTTTCTGAAAGTAAAAGTAAAAGTAAAAGTTATTTTCAGTAACTGTCAGGAAATTAAAACCTCAAATGACTCTTCTAAAATGTTTTTGTTTTGGTTTTTGTTTTTTACCCCAACTATAGCCTGATGAAAGCTGATTTTTAAGAAAAAAGGACAAAGTTCTGATCAAAATTTTCCTTGAATCTTTCATTGGAAAAGTGAACATGTTTAAAGACGAAGGAATTATATGCAATTTTTTAAAAGTTATTTAAATAACTGTCTCAGAGATCGAAGGAACTATGGGCAATTGTCCATGCTTCCCTGAAAAGACATTACAGTGTTATACATATAACAGCTGAGTCCAGATAGAGAAACACATAATTTACTTAAAAAAGGTAATACCTAAGACCCAGCTCTCCAGTAAACTTTATCATTGCTGAATTAAATGTGAATGTCATGATAAATGAATAAAATAGAGCTGCATGACAACAGCAGAACTGAATGCCTCCCTATTTCTTTGCAAATAAACCCCCGCCAAATTAGACTTGTCCATATTCATGACCTCTTTTTCCTCCAGCTCTTCATGAATATTCAGTAAACAACTTTTTATCAATAGAATATTCATGGTGACAAAAAATCTCTGCAAACCAGTATATGTAGGAGTATTTGCACTAGTATGCTGGCATATTGAAGAGCTCTTTTATTATTTGCACAATAAACTCATTAACTGATTAAGAACATTCAGTTCAATTAAAAATAGAGGGGTCCCTCACCTACTTGGAAAGCTTGGGTTATCCAACCAGAGAGTGCAAGTGTGCCACATGGCTTAGAAATTAGTCTGAGAAATAAATAATACAAACTAAATGATCGGGGTTAGCACGCACTCTGAAACACTTCTGTGGGATCCATCTACCGAGCCACTCAGAGCAATTTGGAAAAAAAAAAAAAATTAAAAACCAACAAAAAAACCCCAAACCAAACAGCAACCTGCCCACGGAGAATTTGAGCATAGACAAGGGCTTGCTTGGCTCCTTAGGAAGCAGGTCAATAATAGAGTCACCAGCTCTGCCGCAAACCTGGAGCCGCGACCGCGGGCGGAACCGCACCGGGGCCACACGCTCCTGTTCCTGCAGCGCTCCCGTTCCTGCAGCGCTCCCGTTCCTGCAGCGCTCCCGTTCCCGCTTCGCTCCCATCCCCGCTCCGATCCCATCCCCGCTCCGATCCCATCCCCGCAGCGCTCCCGTTCCCGCTTCGATCCCATCCCCGCTCCGCTCCCGTCCCCGCTCCGCTCCCGTTCCCGCAGCGCTCCCGTCCCCGCAGCGCTCCCGT
>VWZP01002900.1:333729-479574 GCA_013396995.1 Dicaeum eximium
CCCCCGTTCCGGCAGCCCTCCCACCCCCGCTCCGATCCCATCCCCGCTCCGGCTGGCCCCGGCCCGGCCACCGCTAGTCGGTGCCGGGAGATCGCGCACGGCCGGCGCCTGCCCACGGGCACCGGCTGACACTGACCGCCTGCCCCGCCTGCCCCCTGCCCTGCCGCCCCGCCTGGGAGAAGGCGGCATCCCTCCCTCCCACTGCTTTTGGAGCACTCGTGGCTCTAACTGTTGGGGAGCAAAATCCTGTCTGCTGTTTCATAATTGGAGGGTTATGACCTGAAAAAAATCACAATTGGATTTTTTAATAGGAGCTAAGTCATCATGCTCTAGTGATTTCTAGATGTTTCTCCTCCTAGCCTAACTTCAATTTTAGAGCATCCCAGTGCTCCAGTGTCACAACTTCAGTCTGAGTGACAGCATGCCTGGTAAGGATTGATTTGGTGTCTGCGTGGAGGCTCTGGTGGTGTCCTCATTGCAGAATCCAGCCCGCTGTTAATTTAACACTTCGTTAACTTTCAAAGTGTTAATAGGATGACAGCTGATGTTTACGAAGGATACTGAAAGGAAATTCAGAATTAAATGTAGTTCTTAGTATGTGCAAAAGATTTTGTTAATTTATACTGTTCCTTGTTCCCGAAACTCTTACAAGATTTTATGGAGGTGTTGGGAAAAAACCCTGTAGCTTAAAAGCCCATATGACCACCAGACAGAGCCGTCTGAGCACAATTGCTCAATAACAATTTTAATACCATTTCTGAGATAAAATCTGCAGTGATAAAAATGAAAGCTGGATTTCAGGTGCCTTGTTCTAATCAAGTATTTGAGAAATTTAATTTACAAACTGCAGCACTTTATGTTAGCATGTTTGTGCCAAATATTACCTGACACTCATATTCAATTATTTACCTCATTATTATCGTGGCTGGCAATAAAAAATTATTTAGAAGTAATAATAAAAGATACTTATTTCTAATTCTCTTGTTCATATGGCTAGTAAGGAAGAGCTTTATATTATTATCATTGTTATTACTATTATTATTAATATTATCACTATTATTTGAGATTCTCTTAAATGTTAAAGAATGATCAGAGCTGGGGATGAATTAAGGAATAACAGAGCTAGAAGGATGTCAGAAGACGCAAATTCAGTACAAAGGATGTGTTGAAATGGAGTTGTTGAGATTAGAAAAGAAAGCTGTCACAGTCTCTGATAATTTTTCCCTGAGAGAAAATCAGAAACCTATAGTGAGAATACTTTCACCGTTACCTTGTACTCCTGAAACACAGTACTGCTATCACTAGTATGAGACCATAAGCTTTGTACTGAGTTTACAAGGTCTTGCTCTGTCTGAACTTTTCTTGACTTGCCTGAAGCTGATTTTTTCCTACAGAAAATTTTTTGGTAGGAGGAGGATAGATCAGGAGCCTATGGCAAATGACAAGTTACCCCCTTTACACAGACACCCTGCTGAAGGTACTGGCTTTAAGATCCAGAAGATGAGTGGAAGGATGAACATAATGCCAGGAAAAGGGCTGAAACTGGCAACAGTGCATTTAGCAATTTAAACTAGACTATTACTATTTTTTAGACTTTGTCTGTATAGAAGAATTATTTTTTCTGTAATGGTGTTAGGGAGACACTAGCTGATTGTGTTACAAGAAGGAAAAGTACAAAAAAGAAAGTCCAGGCAAGGAGGCAAGAGAGAATTTTTTTGAGAAGTTTCAAAAACTGGGAAGTGGTGGGAAGAAAGGAGCCATACAGAATAGAAATCAACATCGGAAGTTCTCCATTTAAAGTAAGTCAGCAATATATTAGCAGTAAAGAAAGAACTGTCCACAGGGATTACTTAAGAAATTATCTTGAAAACTACTAAAATATCACAATGATTGAAATGTTTGCATTGTTATGGTTTTAAGGTGTCTTAAACATTTCTTGTTAAACAAAAATGCCTACAGTAGATCTGAGTACACTGAGCTATAACTACTGCTTGTCCTGAAAAAGGACGAGGCATTCTGAAATTGTTGGTGAAAATGGATCTCACTCATGTCCTCAAGGGTCAGGAGTGAAATAGACTTGTTCTAGAGCTCCCTGTAGCTGTGGAAAATTCAGTCCACAGTTCTTCCTTTGCTTGTTGATAACTGGGAATTTGCACACCACGCAAAGCTGAACCTGCCATATTGCTCACTAGGCTGAGAAGTTTCCTCTAATACAGGGCTGTGGTCTCACTTGTCACTTCTAGATATCTTCTTGGATAAAACTGCATCTAAAGCAACTAAGGCAAGGGACAAGTGAGATGAAAACAGTTACTCCACTACAGTAAATTTGTTCTAGATATAAAGGTACTACCAAGATACAAATGTGTTAGTTAATGCTACACCAGGATTTGCAGCTGCCAGGATTTATTGGAGGCTATCCTAATCAAGGATAAAGGGCCAAAGCACAGGATCAAGTGCTGTCCTCTGAACTGCCCAGGTAGTGCTTGACATGTCTGACCAGAATTCAGTTGTGCAATCCCAGTCCCCTCCTGGGCATGGCTGTAGGAATAACAAAGTGTCAAGGGGAAACCAGGCACCAGCTGCAGAATTTTACTTCAGTTAATAAATCGCTAACCAACACAAATTGCTGATTACTCCTCTAACTACTGGGAAAGAGAGGGAGCACAGACAACTGAGCAAACACATAAACATCTATCCTCCACAAACTCTGCTTGCTTGTATTTTCTCCACCAGGTACATGCAGTTCTCCAGATTTTCACTGGAGAGGGGACAGACAGTGGGAAAGCTGAGGTGATATGCATGTAGTTTACTGCTGTTCTAAGTGGAATATTTTATTACTGCCCTTTGGCCTCTGGCTCCCTCTCCCATAGACCTGAGCAGGGCTACAAGTCCTCAGTCTCAATGATTGATGCTTGATGGGATTTCCTAGTGCTTTTTCCATTGGTCCAGGTTTTGAAGGGAAGAGCACTTAGGCAATGAATGAAAACTCTCGTGCCACATTCCCTCAGGGTCAGAGCAGACCCTGATCTTCAGAGTTTACTAATACAGACACAGTCAGGGTGACTGGCTACTGTATTCTAAATACTTTGCATGCTCTAAAATCACTTGCTACTTAAATTGATGTTAGCTGGAAAGGCTTATGTAATGGGTTTAAAACATGAGTATTTTCCCTCTTCCAGGCATGCCCAAGGAGTTAGGTCATTGCTATAAAAATAAATATTTCTATGTACATATAAATATACATATTACATAAGAAGAATCAAGTGTCTTGGAAACATTCATTAAGTGCTGAGACAGCTGGGCACTGATCAAAAAAACAACCATCCCAGGCAGATGTCTGACAATCAGTCTTCTTTGGGGGAGTGACAAAAACATCCTTCCTCCTTGCTTCTGTTATGTGATACACACATGAAACAGGCTGCTTAGGTGGTATGGGCTGCTTCTTCATACACAGCTTAACCCTCATTCATAACCACTACCTCATAGCTCTGAGTAAATTAAAGCTGAAATAGATCTTGCTTACATTTTAGTGTTTCCTTTATGACTCGTTCAGATTTTTATTTCTGTACAAAGTGATGTGAGACCAAATATAATAGGATATAATCAAACTGTCTAAGGTAATACCCCTAGGGTGATGTTCAGTTTCATAATGATGAGTTGTATTTATTTTTCCCAAGGTTAAAATAAGAAAAACCCTAACAAACAAAATGCCCAGATATTTCAGTTAAGAGTTCAAAACTACAAATTATGAAATATTATTCTTCTCTTGCCTCTGTTGCTGATAATACTTAAGAATGCATTGCTATGAATAATAGTACATTCCCTCAGTCTCCTGCACTGTACAGTATTAGGTCTTGACCTTCATATTGCAGACAATATCGGTACTTTTGCTTTGTATTCACCTAATATTTTATTTTAATTTTTATTTCTCCAGGGACTACCATCATGTTAAGATTTTTCCAGATATTTTTTTAACAAATGGTATATAATTGTTCTTTCTCATTATAAAGATACTTTTGAAGTTTTTAGTTATAACTGTATCATGTTTTATGACTTTGATTCATTTCACTTATCTTCTTAATTTTTCCTTATTAGAAAATTGATTTAATCAAACATTCAATAAAAAGTATTCTTTCAGATTTAATGAAATGCCAGTAATTAAGTTTATGTTTTTGGTATTCTAAGAACCCACTCTGCCTTCCCAGACTTCTGGTGCATACAGAATGACTCATTTGTGTATGGTTTTTCTCACCTTATTAACTATTCAACAGACCTGACAGTTATTGTGAGATTTCCATTTGTTATTTAATACTCTAAGTCAGAAATGTATGTGTTTGTTCCTGGTATAGAAACCGTAGTAGGTTTTTTTTTCCCTTGATGCGTATAGCCAAAGAATCTCTCAAGTGAAAAATGGAAGTCACATATCTACTTAGAGAAAAATAGAACACAGTTATAAAAAGCAACTGAAAAAGTCATTTTTATGTCTATCCTAGTGACCTAAATAATTCCTGACAGGTATTTGTCTAACCTTTTCTTAAAAGCATCAAGTAACAGAAATTCTACATCAATGCACTCCATTCAAAACCCGATCACTTTCCTTTAGAATGGTTTTCCCAGTGTCCTGTGCTGCCCTTGAAGTCTGTTATTTGAGAGCAATATATCTTTTCTCATCATAGCATCTATTTACTTATTCAGACTACTATGATGTCTTCTCCCCTTTTTTTTTCCCAAGACTTAACAACCTCAAATGTCTTCCCCAGCAGCCATAATTTACCAGACCTATGGCCAGTTTCATTGCTTTTTCTCTGGACTCTGTAATTGCTTTATGTCTTTCCTGAAGCTTGATGGAGTACTTGAGCTGAAACCTCACTTCTGCATTAAGCAGGATAGAAGGATTACTCCTACAGGTTATATTCCTGTTGACAAATCCCAGTAGGATATTTGCTTTGTTTGCTGCAGATTAATAACATTGAGTCACACAGAATTTGCCATCCACTCTGAATCTGAGATCTTTCCCTGCAGAACGTCTACCCATTTAGTTGTTTACTTTATTGCACTAAATAGATGATGAGTCCTGCAAACATGCAGAACTTTACATTCCTCTGAGCTGAACTGTATCCACTACATCTGTAAGATTTATTGACAAGAAGTATATGCTTCTGAATCCTGTGCCTATAGTTGCTCATTGGGGAGCAATAACAAAACATTATAATAAAATCCCGTCATGGAAGCCCAGATTTCAATTTCATTGCTTATGCTGATATCAATCAAGCTTTTAGCTATTGGGAAAAAAAAAAAAAAAAGGAAAATCAGTTAATATATCTGGAAGGGAACACCATTAAGGTTAGAAGGCTTGGTGTCAATTTTTTTTTTTAATTTCACAAAAGATTGCTGAAGTGACAACCTTGGGCAGCTAAGCCTTCTTACTCATCTACAGAAAAATTCTGCCTGAACAGTGGGCATACTCCACTAATGTGTTTCAAATCCTGACCCCAGAGAAACAACTCCTTGTAGTAGGAAGTTAATTCACTTTCCATATTAACTCAGTTCCTGGTCAGTCTGTCAGGACTGCCTACAGCAAGGATTTTAGAATATGGACAATGGTTCTGTAAGGACCATGTTAAATGAACAGGACTATACATTTTTAGTAAAATAAAAATGTGTGCACAGAAACCTTGCACTATTTTAACTACGCTGATGCAGTTGAACAGTTGTGACTTTTTAGTATGGTATCACTGTATTTTTACCATCAATAGAGTCAAAAAGCAAAGCAGCAGGGACATTCCCTTGATTTAATCCTACGTTATCATGTTCCATACTTGCATGGTCAATACAGTTTAAGGGGTTTCAACTCCCCTATTTCTGTGAATTCCCTCAGCCCTGCTCTGCACCCCTTTTCACTTCCCCATCCTTATTTACTGTGATGTAACCTTTTTGGGACTTATTGCAAAGTACATCGGTACTAAAATTAGAAGAGGTAATAGCACCAGGTTTTGGAGGCCTCCACTGCTCCTACTTGCAGCCCAGCCATGCAAGAGTTGCCAAGAAAAAAGTGAAAGGGGGTAACTTGGAATGCCTGGTGAGAAAACATGGGTAAAAGAGGCAAGTAGTGATAACCTTCTAAAACATATTCCCTGCTGCAAAACTTTGAATATCATGCTGCTGACTGACTCTCTAATCCACCTGTTAAACTGCACAGCTGGGGGGATGGAAATCAGGATCAAAGTTTTACTTCAATGAATAGTTAATTGTGCAAGAAGAAACAGCAATAAAAATGACAGGGACCGAAAAAAGATGACCCCCACAGAACTGAATAGTTTAGCTGTCTGGTGGCTGAAAACATGTTTGAAATCACACCAGTGAACCATTTGAAAACTGCCATCTTTTACCACTGGTTACAACAGGTAGGAACTATCTCTTTCCCAGGAAAGATGTGATCTGGCTTTCATGCATAATCCAAAAGCCCTGAGCAGAGTCACATGCCTTTCTCTGACCTTCAAAGGGCAGAGTTTATCCCCACTTCCTTTCATGGTGTTTTCTACAGACTGGTTCAATCAGCTCCTTACTCAGAACCACGATGAGTTTCATCAGGCCCATTGTCAGTCTCTGGCTTTACTGCAGAGTCTGACAGTGCTGTGTGAAGATATCAAAGTCCATTTTAAATGCTTCCTACTGCAGGGAGCCTATATTCTCAAGGTACATTAGTCTGCACAACATGCTGTACAGTGGACTGTTTCAGTACCCAAGCTAGGTATTTCTACATTGGAAATCTGAAGGACAAAAACATAACACAAACATACCTTTCCCCCAGGTGCTTCTCCCCTGTGAGGCATTGAATAGGGACTCTGGATAAATAATTCAATTGAAACGATCTGATTCTATTAACCAGTGGGATACCTAAAAATGTAAAATTACATCAACTTTCTTGCACAATTAAACTTTCTTTTTATGGAACACAGGAGTATTTAGGAATTTAAGTCCCATGCTTTTCAATAAGATTTAGCATCCTAGAACTGTGATACTTAAAGATAGATAGCGAATTTCTACCGAACAAGTGAGAGACTAATGCTCTAACAGATCTATACCTTTGAGATCTGGGTTTTATAGATGACATTGAATAAGGGCATAGGCACCTAAAGTGGGACATAACCAGGATTTAGAACTGAAATTCAAAACACAGATGCCTGAAATATCTAATTTGCTGCTGCCAACTCATGTCTGAAATCTGCAGAGCTCTATGTTTCCCAAATCAAAGCTCTCACGGCACCTGAAGTTCTACTTTGGGATTTACTAACGAGTGAAGCACTTATCTTAGACTAAGTCCTGTCAGCCTTCACAAAATAGATTGTTGTCTACTATGTTTGCAGAAAGGCCTCAATCTCTTAAACTCTACCAGAGCAGACCTATTGTGCTCTGTTTTTCTAATGAAGCTGATATGCAGAGTGGGATTTGAAGAGTTAAAGCACTCAGTCACAATAGAGGTTACAGATGCTTTTCTCCCCGTACCTGTCAAGAGGGAATTTTAACTTTTACCTTCTATAAAAGCATTTTACAATAGCCATACATTAATGGGTGGTTGGGGTGGGAGGTGGGGAGAGAAAAAAAAGGAATCATCCCATTACTGCCGAGGCTATTCCACTTTGCATATAGTAAGGTGTGAGTCCAGAACACATGGAGGTATGACCATAACTCTCAAACAACGGCTTAAAAAACAGATCTTGCAAAACAGTAAAATATCAAAGTATTTGGATGAGGGAAATGAAGCTCTCCTGTATCTCAGGCAAGCCTGTAACCTGTAGAACACTCCATACACTAGTGAAACCATCTACATTCAGCTTTGTTTGTAAAATTTATTTTACAGTTACAGATTGTTTTTCACACCTAGTTCAATAATCATTAAAAAAAATATGAGTGCTGTGAATATGGGCTCCATGGCTTCTTATAATAAAAGAGTCTGTTATCTGCTAAGACAGAAGGCATAACATTAAAGCAATCTGGACAATAATGAAAAATAGGTTAAAAGTTACAAAAAAGTTCCACTTCCTGCCCTCATTTTCCTGGTGCCTTCACCTCCAGTTGTGTCCCCATCCACAGTTCCCAGTGGAGTTAACAGAAGGACTGAGTGTGTTCTGCACAGAAGGTGAGGAATTGAAGGATCTGGTGAGAGGGCACCTTCCCTTTTTCTGACTGCCAGTGATATCTGGTCAGTAGTAGGAAAACCCAATTTTATTACAATGCTCAAGCACATGATTACTTGTTGTGAAAGAGGCTAGGACTGAAACATGCCTGAAACTAACTACATTAAGTATGTTTCTGAATAAGCCATGTTGACACCTGGCATTTGATAACCAGGTCAGTAAAAACCAGTTTTAAACAGCAACTCTCCTTAGAGGTCTAATGTTTCAATTGGCAAAGTTAATTATTTTCTCTCACATGATAATCTTTCAAGGAGAAGGCTGAGATGCCATATTAGAGAAGTTCATCATCATTTGCATTGCTGTGCAGCCTGTTGCAGGGACCAATAAAAGTATTCCATTTCCAATGCTGTCTATATCACAGCTTCCTTTGATGCTAAACACACTTGAAATAAACCATGCCTTCATATATATTATGGAATTATTTTTTTCTTCATTGACATTCACTGTGGTATGAATGAAAACTAACAATTACCACCCTCCCTCTGCCCAATTTCCAAAGAAATCTCTCAGTCTGTCATTTTGAAGAGTTAAGAATACTTTGTTTGGCTCATTACTTCCAATTATAACACACTGGGGCTGCAAATACAATGACAAACCCTTAAGCAGTTGTGCGTTGTAAGGTGAAATTCAACTTTAATGAAGCAGACGGGTTTCTAAGAAATAGTGAACTCTGCTGGAAACACGGCTGCATGCTTCGTCTTTTTTTACTTAGCTACATTTAAATAAAAACATTAAAAAATTACAAGTTAGTTACTGCGCCTGAGGGTTCCCAGAAAACAAGAAGGAATAGTGAGAAACAACAAATCAAGAAAATGATAGCAGCAAGCCATCCAAATCCTGAACTGCCTAAACTCATGGATTTGAACACTTTTTTAGTGGAGACTTTTCTTAATGTCTGAAGTAATTTACTAAGCAAACATCGCAGTGATGAAAAAATGTCTGATCAAACAATTGAGTATGCTGGCACTTTAGCCTATATGTACTAGCACAATATATTACTTTTTATCTTGAAACAAGAGTAGGAATCATCTGATTAAATGTGGATTACCTATACAAAGTCGATATTTATAAATGACCTACCCAACTAGAGTAATTTTATAATCAGTGAAGAGAAACATGCACTTTCAGGGTCTGACTCACCTTGTGATTCATTTTGTATTGAGGAAAGCAAACCACATATCATCCATAAAACCTGCTGGAGGCCTTAAGGGTGCTATGCTAAATTCTAGCACATAGACAACTGACATATGTTATAGATTATTGTGTTTACATAGATGTATATGTCACTCTTTTACTGAAAGCATATTAGACAGTAATAATATTTACAGTGTCACCATAGCTTTTCCCACTCTGCTACTGTAATTCTGTAAAAACTAAGATGTGTTAAAACCACTAGCAAGGAAGGAACAATTTTTCTAACCTATAAGTCATTGAATACAAAGAAAAATACCAGGTTCATTTGTTTGGATACCCTTTTTTTTCTATTGGATATTTTCCATGAATCACCTGTATTTTACAGATTACTACAAACAATAGGTTTGTCACATAAACTATTAGGGAAAAAAAAAAACAAGCAAACAACACACCAGTTTAGTCTTACATAAATTAAATTGAATCTGCTGCAGATTAATTACCATTTTATCCAAAATTAATTGTATATGCTTTGTGATTATACAGTGCTCTAAGGAACTTCAAAATAATCACTATATGAAACTACACACTATTTTAGCATTTTAAAAGTCCCTAGGAGTTTTCTTACACTTTGTGATGATACATGGATTATGCTACAGTTTTAATAACTGTATTAAGATAATAAGTTAATAGAATTGCAATAATTTTACAGAGAAGCTTCCTGCCATTCTCTTACTTACATGCTGAGCTGTCTGGCTCCCCAAATTAAATCCAATATTCCTTCAGTGGTTCCTCTGACTTGCACCCTCAGTGCAAGAAGAGCTGGAAGAACAGCATTACAAGCAGAGTAACACTCCGAAGGACCAGGTTGTTTACCTAGAACATGAGTTATCCTTTACCAACATAAAAACAGTCAGATGATGTTATAAATTCAAATTTGCTGTCTTTTTTTGTTTCTCTTTGCTACATGAAACTTTCTACTTTAAATTTTGCCATCTTCAGAAATACAATCATCTTTAACATTGCTAAGTAGTATCAGAAATATTGCCAGTATGCATATAAAAGGATGTGGCAGTAAAATCTGGAGTAGCATTTGATATTGAAAAATCCAGTCTGTGTAAAAATGATATTTTAAGGGCTAAGCTGAAAAATACATAGAATGTTTTTGCAGATGAAAATGCTTATTAAATGATGATTTGAATGCACATTTACATCATAAATATTATACCTCCAGCAGAGGTGACTACAGCAGAGAAAACCTGTCCCATGCTCACTGCTGCTGCACCATTCACAGGACAGCAGACAACAGAAAAGAAACCAATTACAGACTGGTCTGGCTGCCACATTACAGAGCTACCAGGAGCTACTCACTCATGAATAAGAAGGGTCTTCATGCAAATTGGAGACCTACCACAAAATATTAGTGACAGTCTAGTGAGTATGTCCAAGGTTCTGTGAAGCAACACGCAAACATTTATGGGAATGTGGATTTCTTCGTCATTAAATTTTGTTAATGCGCTACAAATTTAATCCTGATGACTTTGTTCACTCTTTCCCACACAGGACTGAACAGTGAGAGCAGAACACCCCACCAAGGTTGTCACTTTATATTCCAGTCACATCTGGGGACATGGCTTCCCAGTCCTGGCATTTCAGCCTGTTGAGTCTAAAGAAGTAACTGTTATTATTCTGCACTCAAAGCCAACATTTTCCACTTGAGACACAATTCCAAAAAAATTAGTGTCAGATGAGAAAAGCTTTAATTCGTTTTCCAAGTAAATTGGTTATCTAATTTTTGACAACTTGTATTGTTTCTGTGTGCAATGCTGCAGGCAAGAGAACTCTTAAAAGGGGAAAAAGAAGGAGGGACGAGAGATATTCGACTACTGAAATATGCACAGAGAGCACTATGGGCAGAACAGGCTACTTAAAAAAAAAGTCACAGTTCCTTTTTTGGCACTGGCCCTAGCACAAGTGGATTATATCTGCATTTCAGATTTTATTTACAAAAAAAAAACGAACAAAAAACCAAAACAAAACCCAGTACCTCTCAGTTATGAGGAAGGCTTAAGTATATTATTTAACTCAACTGAAAAGTAATTCCTGATAGGTATTGTGTGATTCTTTTGTCAAGCATATGACAAATTAATTTTTTTCTCTCATAAAACATTACTCCAAACTACAGCAAAAATTGAGAAACAATAGATACAGAGACCAGATCTGAAATTAATTCTAGCTTTATCACTTCACCTAAGTAATTTTATATGTATACATTTCCTTCCACATAATCCAAATATCACTTGCAATTTTTTACGGAGTGTCTTTATAAAGTATTTTCAAGTTTTCTTTTGTTAATTGTTTAGAGGAAGGACTACTATAATGAATCAAATTATTTATTTTCTCTCATATGAATATGGCTATTGTGCATGTTGCACAAATAAGACATTATTTAAAAAAAAAAATCCCAAAACAACAAAACTGGCAATTAAGAGATCTTCACTGTCGGTTTACAATTCCAGCTATTTTTAAAATACTTTACAGAGAAGGAGTAAAATTGCAACTAGTAGGTCCACTGTAAAAGTATCAACTATAAAGTTGGCATTTAGCAATACCTTCCTGAGCTAGAAACATAAGGCTATCTGAAAAGTAAAATTATAGCACTCCCACTAGAAGATATAGTTATGAAACCAGTGAATTTACCAGGTTATTCACCTTAAAAAAGCCTTTCCCAAGTCCCCCTCCCTTGAAAAAAAAAACAAACCCAGACCTCAATAACCCCCAAAACCACAAAACAAAGAAACAAAAAAGCTAAACCAAAACCCTTACAGTTATTATATTTTATACTATTGAATTTCAGTAAATTCAGTGAAAAAAATCAACAAGACACAAGACCCAGCTGAAGATCTCTATCTGAAGTAGCCTATGTAATCTAAATAAAATTTCTATACAAATTGTTTTTATCTACATTTTCTCATTGTGTGTTATGAACAAAGCAGCTTCAGAGCTAGGATATGAAGAAAAAGAAATGTATTGGTATTTTATCTGTGGATTCATATTTAATAATACACCTAGACACCAGAATTGTATATCATATGTGAAACGCGTATGTGTTATGTGAAATGAAGCCGAGTTATGGGAAAACAAATGTCCTTTATTATAATTCCATATGCATTTTTCACAGGAATAGAAATGTTATTCATGGAGTCTTGACTAAACTCTAATATGGGAACATCTGCAAATCTAAATTTGTCCTGCAGCTTGAATAATGCAATTTTTATTTCTCTGAAGGAATTATTAAACTGTTGGAGATGGGCACAGGAGAATTCATGCTTACCTTTCAGCACTGGTTAATTAATCACATCCCTAAACATTCCCGTAAAGTGACCATTCCAGTCTCTAGATACAGAAACTGATATAAAAGGGTAATTGACTTACTTGAAGAGATCAAATATTTTAATAGCAATAAAGCACTAATATAATTAAAAACTGAGCTTCCAGTTTCTCAAATGAAATGAAGCTGCTAGTTATAGCTCTTTACTAAAAGGACATTGCTGGAATCATGTCAGAAGCAAAGTTCTACCTGAACTCTGCTAGTGAGAGCCAATATTTTAACAGTTTGCAGAAAGAAGAAAACAACCTTTGCTATTCCCCAAAATGCAGGAAGCTACCTCCCATTATGGCACCAATTATCAACCTGGCCAGCTCATGGGCAGCTCATTGACACATGCTGCAAGCAAAATCATAATTTACTCTTCTATTTAATTTCCTGTTAATCTGATAGTGAAGGAGGATTTAATGGACAATATCTTTCATGTGAGTTGTGTGTCAGGTTTATTAGATGAGTAATACAGTTTTTTTTTTTTCTTTTGTTTTGTTTTTTTTTAAGTTTATGGTCACTGTGCCATATACTGTACATCGGCTTCCAATTTTGTAGTACCTAGTCATGAAGACATTTTGCAAGCTCCAAACTGTGTCAAGTTATTGTTTCTAGCTGATCCAACATGAGAGGCTATTGATTGCAGACAGACAAATTCTGTGCATATTTCCCAGTTCTCATATCTGTATTGACTCCACTAGCCACATTCCAAGTAAATGATGGGATGAGACATCAGTACGCACCAACGCTCCTGCTCTCCTAGGCTCTCTCAGGAAGGGAGAAACAAACTTAGGAGAAAATGACAAGCATTGCCTGACCTGAATAACCAGGAGCTCAGGACTACAGAGGCTGTAACACATGTCTTCTCTGATATGTGGATATATCCACAGATGCTGTCAGGGAGATAAATATATTATTTAAAATAATTTCAATTACTTTAGTCTAGAAAGAACTGAAACTGTTTCCAAGTGATATGAAGCATAACAACACTTAGTAATGTAGGCCTAATCAAATAAGAAAAGCCCTATTCTTTTAAAAGAATATTTTAAAAAATCAGTTTTTGACATGATATGTACATTTGGCAAGATTCCAAGGAAGACTTATGTCCTCCAAAACTGAAATATATGTATAAGCTCAGTTCATGTGGTAAATGAACCTTTCAAGATCTGCTGCATTCCAGAGCCTCTTCCCAAGCACAGCATTCAAGGCAATTTCATATTTGATGACCAGCAGATGATGTGAATGCCTGGGGGCAACTGTGGCCTATCCATGCTCCTCCAGCTGGCTCAGAATGGATTTTCAGTCTAGTAAACACCATTGTTCAGTCTCACTTCTTCAGAAGTTCACTGAAAAAATACCACCCTGTATTTGTCTTGGAGAACACAAGAGATGAGAAAATTAAGACTGAAAATTACACTGTGCATCTGATTTCTCCCTTTCTAAGTAATGCAATTCCAGTCCTGGGTTCCTGTGTTCCTGATGATGGACACATCTCATGCAGGTGCATGTTTTTCTTTTAAATCTGAAACTCTGTATTTTAGTTTATAGAGGATTAAAATAACTGATAAAAAGCTCTTAAAGTCTGATTTTAGAAGATCGCAAGTAACATTAACACTTAGTTTACCTGTAGGTATTGGTACACTTATCTAGGGCAGTGATGAGCAATATGAATTAATTATAACAAAAAGATGGCCACAGTTATTCACTGCAGTGAGACTATACATTATTAATGAGGCTGATATGCAAATGAATCTGTCAGTAAAAAAATTATATGAACTCTTTGCCAAAAACTTGATGCAAATCAACATCTGGTTCAGTCATGCAGGAGAGGCAGTCCCATCTGGCTGGAAGTAAACCATCAGATTTTAAAAAACTTAAAAATCAGAAAGGAGCCTTTAATTCCAATCTTTCCTATAAGGCAATCAGTCCTGAGGACCAAATAATTAGGATGTTAAGGCTTGAACTACTCATACTGAAAGACTGTTATTAAAAAAAAAAAAAAAAAGGAAAAAGAAACTAGTATAACATTCTGTCCTGCTGGAAATGTTGTTTAAACTACTGAAGTTGAAAAGCTCAGCTGTGCTTCCATGGATAGGTTCATTTTGATGAGTTTTGATGAGTTTTTTGATCCCTGAATTAAAAACCTTTACAGCTAATGCAAGATATGCGGATGGGAAAAACAGCAATTACAGGGCACCCCTGCTAGAAAGGGTTAGTTTTTAAAAGCATTCTGTCATTCCCAGTCCCTCTTTCTTTTTCTCAAGAACCAGATATTTGGCAAATCTGAACCCCTGAATAGCCCATGTTTTCACAACAGGATTCCTTTTCACCTCACTTCCAGTTAAACAGCTCACACAAACGTTTTGTCGCCTCCTGAGCTTGATTATGGTTCCGAGCAGACATTTAACTTTCATCAATAATGTTAGACAGAAATCCATAGTATTTTCTTCTCAGATTCCCCACAGGTTTCAATGATTCCCTTCTCATTTACTGGGGAGACAAATCAGAGACCTGGGCTCTGGTGCTCTCAATATTCTCCTATTGATGGGCTGGGAGATGTCTAGACAGCTGTTGTGCATCTGTACTGCATTACAACATGCACAAGATAAAGTTTGTATATGTAGATGGAAAGTGACTCATTTAGCTGAATCTTGACTCTTCTGAAGAGAAAACTGAATCATGAAGAAATTTCTCTGTGTTAATGTATTTAATTCTAATGTGCTTCCTATATATTAAATGCTTACTTTTAATTTCAAAAGTAAGGAGAAGTCATATATTGTAATAATTTTGCCAAGAAGCATCTACTGATTATTTACAATAATTTTTATTATAAACTTGAACTCTCAGTTGCAATTTCAGAAAGGTTTTTTATTTATGTCTTCAAAGATGCACAACCATATTATGGTTCTTTTTTAAAAATGTCTTCTGGAAAAAACTTGTTATTCCACAAACAAAAAAAAAATCAAATTAGGAAGATAGGAAATAATATAGAATTATGTAATAGTGTAGAGTTATGCAATTTCTTTTGAAAAGTCATTCTTCTAATCATTTCTGTCTCTAAACAATCACTGCTTTCAGATAAGAGACTGGCCTCGTATGTCAAGATTTCAGATTGTGATGCAAAGGATGGTGTCAAACAGGGAGTGGCTTCCCCAAAAAAACTATAATATTAGTTATAGATGTTGTGCAAATTATTTGAGATAAATTATCTATTTCATGTAGCAAGGCTATAATCCTAGCATATATACAGAGGTAACTCTCATTTGCTAAGTCTAATCAGTGTTCATGCTCCTGGTGCTAGTACATCAGGTATGTTCCTGTGTGCTATAGATTGCTAACCTTTAGTGCTGGAGACCTACAGAAAGGAAAAATTCTCTCTAATAATACCCCTTAAGCAAAACTAAATGCCTAAGATCACTAAACACCATACAAATATGACTGCTTCCAGATTTGCTGCAGACTTCAACATCACATTTTAAATATGGGTAGTGAAAAGCAACATATCCAATTAAATTAACTTTTAGACAAAAGAAATTAATTTATACCATTTTCTATAGCACTATCTTTAGACCCTGAGCACATATTGGTTATATGGTTAAACAAAGAATATAACTCAAGCCTATGACTGAATGTGTTAGAAAGCATTGGTATACAGCTGTACCAGACCAACTACATTGATACCACAGTTGTTGTAGGATTTAAGTACCAAATTAGCATCATTAATTTGTTTTCCTCCACTAGCCCTTCCAAAAGAATACTATCAGCAAAACAGAAATGAGAAGGCCTTGATGAAAAATAGATTACAAATTCCACTTCAAAATGGATAGAGGCAATTTCCTGTATAGGTAAATCCAGACCCAAACACTTCAGCTCTGCCTGATATTTCATAAGAACATCTCATGTTGATTAACTTCAGCAATTGTTTAAGAATTGAAAACAATCAGTTAAAATTCAAGTAATTTATGCAAGAAATATAATGAAATGTGCCAATCTGTCTGCTTCTGTAAAAGTCTGTGTAGAGAAGATTTTTTTTCTTCTGCTACGGGGAATGTGCATTATGCTTCAGCTAAAAATAAATGTTTCCTATTCTATAGTAGTGTCACTATAATATTTTCAACATCACACATGAAAGGTAGGTTATTACCATACTTTATAATAAGTTCTCATAACATGGAGTGATTTTTATAGGGCCATATTTAACTCATTGTCTTATCTCCAAAGCATTTACATTTGCTTTGCCCTGGACACATGAATGAATAATTTCTGATATGAAAAATTCATTTCAGAAAAGGAGAAAAGAGTGAATCCAAAGGCTTACCTTCTAAGCCCCTTAATTTGACAAGTAATAACAAGTTTAAAGACTTCTCAGACTTCTGAGACTGATCTTTCCATTTTAAGGAAGGAGAGAAAATCCTTATAAAACATTAGAGGATGATTACAAAATTAATAAACTATATCATATGACTGCATTAAAAACACCTATTGTTTTCAGATGGACTTCTCTTTCTGTGGAGGAAAGAGATTTCTTTTCTAGGAATACACATTCTATTGGTTATATAACTTCATTACTTAGGAATTGACATTTTTCTCTGGTATTGTGTTCCCCTAATCCATCTAAATGTACAATGCTATATTTTTCTGATTACCTACTCATCTACCTGATGTCATCCCCTCTTCTCTAGTGTTGCTAATAGCTACTCGTGTTTAATATTCTCAGCAACAGTGGGAACCCACCCCCTTGGGCCCTTTGGAGGGGGTTCCCCGGTGGAGTTCTTTGCCAAGGATGAAGAACGAGCAAAACCCTTAATTTCTCAGTCTTTAGGCTGTGGTTTATTTTTCTCTTAAGTTCAGCACGCCATTTACACACCAGACTTAGCATGAGAGAAGCAAGGCACAAAATGGACCCCAAACACCCAAAACCAAGGTCTTTTAAAACTGTTTAGTCCAATTACTTTCTAACATGTACTTTGTCTGTACTTTTCTACCAATAACTTCTACTAATCTATACATGTAACATCCACACTACTGCTTTCTCTAAACCAATAACTTTCTGCCACCAGTACTACAGAAAATGGAGCTGAAGAGGGACAAGAAGGAGAAGAGGCAACGCCCAAAATCCACCATCTTGTCTCCTATTCACTCTCATATTAAAATCCTAAAACCCTAAATTCTTCACCTTGTGATAAACTACTAGTACTACTACTACTACTACTATCTAGTTCACACCTGTGTGCTCTAACTCATCCCAAAGCTTTGGTAACTTTCTCCAGGGACAAAGGTTAAAAGCAGTGTTCTGCTGAGGGTCAGGACTTCCTAAAACAGGCAGACAAACATTCTCTGTGCCCTGGATTCCAAAAAATATATCCTTGCTCTATGAATTTAATTATTCCTAGTAGAAAGAAGTCTAACCAAAGCATCACTTAAATTACTGGAATACTGATATGTCCTTAGGATAACTACATTTACATTCAGTAAATATTTTTAACCACTAAGTTTCACTGTCTTTTGACAACTACTGTGGAAGAAAAAAAAAGTTGAGTCACTGTCAGAACAGGCTTTTAATTTGAATTGCTTGCTATAAACTATAGGTAAAGAGAACAATAAGACAGTAAGTATGTTGTTGTAGTTCTGGATTGAGTCTGTGTACTAGATACTTATTTTGTACACATGCAACATGCATTATGTTAAACAAGCTACACAAATAGATATATCTTTATTACTGAAAGTTCATTGTTTTCAGTCAGCTTGAACTCCCAGTCAAGGCAAATTGATAGTCCTTAATCCTGTCACCATACCTCTGCTTGCACTCAAAGATGTGAGCAACCTCACTCAAGTGCCAAGTGTGCCACAGGTCCATGTTTTTGTGTTTTCCAAGTTGAGAGGCAGTTGCAGTGAAAGATTGATTTCCCTCCTGTTATTTCAAGCATGTATATAATTTATTTTAAGAATACAGTAATATTACTTCTGTGAATCTAATTACTTTAAAGTAAGTGAAACATTAATAAAACAAAGTTAATTATATGACATCTTTAAGTCATTGCCTTGGCTCCCAAGCATTTATATTTACTTTGCCCTGGACCCATGAATGAGTAATTTCTGATATGAAAAATTACTTTCAGAAAAGAAGAAAAGGGACAATCCAAATAGAAAGATTTACCTTCTTAACCCCTTAATTTGACATGTAATTACAACAAGATTAAAAACATCTTAGAGCATGACAGCTTTATGTTTATGTCCCAACATGAAGAAGAATCTGGCAGTGGTGGCTGTTCTGACATTCTTCTCCTGGGCTTAGTCTTTTGTGACACATCTGGAACAAGATATCTGCTTTTCCAATTTTCAGACTGGGACATTTCAAATTAATTTGACTGAAAATTTTTTATGTGATGGTCTATATTGATGTCTGTTTCACTTCAATGGAAAGACACTTAAGCTACTAGAACCAAAATTACAAACCCGAACACTTTGGAAACTGCAGGGTAGAAAGCCCAGGTATCACCCCCTGCCTTTAACCAGGCTTGATCCACAAGCCTGATGGAGATAAAGGGGAAACTCGTGGCCCTGTTGCGCATTAGAGAACTTCCATGGGAACCATTGTATTAGAGACTTGTTGGCCTTGTGAAATACCTTTAAAACAAGAATCTTTTTACAACTGCAAAATCCCACAAAGGATTCCCAGAAAATCAGAAAAATGGGAATCTCATTCTAGCACTGGAAAGCAAGAATATGGCAATATTTTGTAAGTCTCAAGGAAGGAATAGGCAGAAGTCAGTCAAAAGCAGTTAACTCTTGTTACTAATGAAAATAGGTGGAGCAAGAAAGCCTGGTCTTCCTCTGCATCCTAAGAGCTACACAGTGAAGATTCTGTGATTAATAAAAGTGCAAAAAAAAAAGGCTTTTCATATCCTCTTAAAAAAAAAAAAAACCAAACCAAACCTTAAGGAAATCTCCATTTGCTGTCAGCTCTCAGATTTGTAGCAGTTCAGCATGAAGCACTTTCTTTAAAGTATCAGTGTAACCCTTTATGTATTACTACTACAAAAGGGACCTGCTGTTCTACTGTTTACCTTTCCTTAGGAGTGCCTCCACATTGGCTCTGTACTTGAACACATTGCCTACTGTGCTAATTCTTGAAGAGGATTTTATTTAAAAATAAAGAAATGTACTTCTTTATTATTCACCCAAACTGTGTTCAAAAACTGAAAACTGGAATAAAATTAATGTCTGTAATAAGACCAAAATTGATGTCATCATGTAAGAGTCACCTATAGATTTGTCTATGCAGCAGCAGAAAACCTGCCTCAATTACTTTGTATCTATTACCTTGCACATACACTGTGCACTCTGTTTACATGAACCATCACTCCACAACAAATCTAAGCCAACATATTTTATATAGATAGATAGATATAGATATATATATAGATACAGATCTAGATAGATATCTATTTGTGCATGTGTTTGCAAGGTTGCAAAGAAAGTGTGAGTCCAGATATAGCACCTAAAGCAATGTAAAATGCAACAAAATACTTGCTTTGGCAACTGCCTCTGTTTTATGTCTCAACCTTGTAACCATTTTCCTACTGCCGATATTAAGTACCTCAGTAAAATATTTGTTCTTTGTCAGTAATTTAGAAAACAGAGGTTTTGTAGATCTAACCTCGACTACAATCATGATTGTGCTGAGTGCCAAAGACTACAACAAGTGCCAGCAATCAAAGTTTTCCTATTAGGAAACCTTCAGCAGTCAGGATGCTTATCCATAGGGTGCTGATGTAAAGTCATATCAGTACAGCCAAACTCAGCTTCTTATAGTACTGTTTTTTACATGTTTGCTGTTTCATAGTATTTGTAGTCATTTTATTGTGACTTCACTCAGTGTGCTGATGCTACATTAAATGGAAGAAAAGATAACATTTTCCTAACTGGACAGTGGCTGAAGATGGTCCACATTTCAGGGAAAGACTGCAAGTGACAGTAAAAGAAAACAGAATGGGACTATAGACGTTAATTTTTATTAGCTCAGTTTTGTTTAATTTGTGCTTTCTTTAAAACACAGGTATATATTATTTTATAGATCTGTGAAAATAAATTGTTTTAATTGTCTAATTTACTTTTATAAAAATTGTGGTTACTGTACTCTATGAGATGCCTGCAAATTTCACCTGTGTCCCTGGTTCCTAGGTAGGAGTATGCTGATGGAGCTTCATCTATTCACTACAGGAATCATTGATAAAAATGTCCACCAGAGAAATTTGCTAGTTCAATCAGGTCGTATTTTGGAGGAATGCTCCACATCAGTTTGCATTCCAAAACTGCATATTATCTATACAAACATCTTTTCATAATGTTGTAATTCAATACCATCATCCTTAAGATACAGGAAACAGAAAAAGCATTTTACATAGAGAAGGCTACAGAGATCAAGAAGTGCAAAAATGAGTACTCTGTCTGAAAATTATTTATTACTTGTCCTTTGTGACCAGATATTCAGATGATAATAAGACATGGCATCATCAGATTCCCAGCGTAAGGCAGTACTGCACCTAGCAGAAGCCAGCTGGTTTTGAGGGAAGATGTGTATTTGGCAAATGCTAGAACTGAGTTTGCCCAGAATGCACAATTTCCTATTCCTTAATGGTGAAAGCAGTATAATTGTATTTAGGAATAAACAGATTGACCTGTCAATGAATGGAAACTATTATGTATGGAGGGTGGAATATGGGAGAAAAAGTTGAAGAAGGAGGAATATGGGATTTTCTGTGAAAATGGTACAGTGGTCTGAAATCTGAACCCTTCCAAATCCTTTCAGATACAGTTTGGAAGGGCATGGTAAGTGTAATTCAATTATACTTTTTAATTACTGTAATTTCTGTCAGTAATTATGTTCATCTGGCAAAATGACCAGCTAGAAACAGGGAGAACAATAAACAGAAAGGACTAGCAGCATCTTTCTGAAAGAGTTCTGAGAAACTGAGAAAAGAACATATGTGGTTTCCTGGCTGTATTTATTTTCTGTGAGCTTGTGCTCTCTGAAATAGTCTGCTGATCAGCAAGCCATTCAGAAGGTAGTTCAGATGTTTTACTTTGAAAATGAATGATGATTTCATGCTACCTCTACAGTACAAAATCCACCTAACATGTCCATTAGACCAGGTGTTCCATGTCACTTCTTGTCACTTTGTCTGACAGGGGTGGATCCTTATACACTATTTCAGTTCAAACCATTCTTATCTAGGCACAGAATTTAGAGGGATAAAATAATAAAGGGAAGGAATTTTTGTGTCCTTGTGCAAGAAGGACAAGTAGTTCTGTCTTCAGACATTTAAAGTTTGATAGAAAGATTGGTCCCCTATCCATCAGGTTGGTACCCAGCTCCCAGACAGTCTTGAACCCAGACCAGCTCATTTTTCAAGATTAGAAAAGCTTCCCAACTGAGGTGTCAGGGAATATGTTTGAAACCCAAGAGCCATTTGGAGAAGTCTTAAATGTTGTAAGACTCTGGGAGCATGGCTTAAAGAGATATTGGACTTGGCAGGGAAGTTTGACAAACATATTCATGTTTCTGCATTATATCCTACTCCAATCTTCTTTTTGTGCTCCAGTGATTAAAGTTTCCTCTTCCACATTCGTACAGTTCCTTCTGGAGCCGTGCCACAATCTGCATCACTAGAATGATACAGGCTACAATCAGCTTATTTTGGAGAGATAAATCTTTACAGTAGCTTTTGTCCAATTACACTTTTCTTTTTCCCTTTAGAAGAAGGCAAGAGATAGGGAAAGACATGACTGTGTCTCTGGGGTTAATTTTTAATTTATGCTATCTGGAGAGGTCTCCGTATATTTGAGTGAATGCTATATTCTACACAGGCCTGACAATTCTTTTTGTCTAATGTCATCATGTGAAATATAAAGGAAATGAGAACTGAAGTTGCAATTTACCGCTGTGAAGAGTCCTGCTCATTGTGTCGTTGTGATAAAGTATGTACCATGAGAGAAGATAAAGACATATCTTTGCTTCTACAGTCTCTTAAGACACATTGCAGGGATTTCTTAGCTAGAATTTAACGGATTCTATATTCAATTTCCAATACAAATTTTCCCCCAAGTGA
This sequence comes from Dicaeum eximium, assembly GCA_013396995.1. Lineage (NCBI taxonomy): Eukaryota > Metazoa > Chordata > Aves > Passeriformes > Dicaeidae > Dicaeum > Dicaeum eximium. The sequence goes on from VWZP01002900.1 coordinate 356,547, forward strand.
ACATTTCTCCCTTTCCTTCCTTGTTGAAGGTCCAGGATGTTCTGAAAAAGTTCTACACAAGTTAACAGATAAATAAATAAATTTGTACATCTATGATGAGTATGAAATCTTCCACCACAACATCTCTTTGATGCCACACCAGGAGATTAGTGTGATTTGGTCAGGAAAATGTAGTGTACAGGCCAGAGAAAACTTTTTTAGTTAATCTATAAGTGTTGTTACATGTATTTTTGGTATTTTCGAGCTCCTTAAGACAAAAAAATTGTTCCTTTTATTATTCTCTTACTCTCTCCAGCAAAATCACCTCTGACAACCCAATCTAGTAATTGTACCATATTTGCTAATGGAGTTGCAAGAACCAATATGGTACAAGATTCTGCTCACATTTATGGCTTTGGAAATAGAGAAGTAGCAGCAAGCAGATGAAGAAGAAAGAATATGGCATCTTTGTCATAAGTAAATGGTTATAACTTTGCAATACTCAGACTGTATCCATCTTTTGTAGTACAAATTACTCATATTAAGAGGATAGCCAAAGAAAGGCAGAGAAGCACAGTTCTATTCAATTTATCAGCTGAGGTGCTCAATTACTGCTTACATGAAAAGAGAAAGGTACAGATCCGTCAGCTTTCATTACTGCCTTTTTGTCTGAGTGGGCAGAGCAACCTGAACTCTAACTTTTGTATTTCACTTTTTACAGTTTTACACTGTCATCCAACTGGGGAAAAGTGTGACTGGACTATAAACTGGGAGCTGGCAGACTTAAAAAGAGAGAGACACTTGCCTTGACCTGTATTAAACCAAGGGAGGGTAGAAACTCTGAAGAACTAAGTGTGTACTGTTTTAGAAATCAAAATGATCAGCTGCAGTTTGCATGTGGCACATAGTCACAGACCTGAACTGCAATGCAGAGAAAAATTGTATCCTAAAGCCCACTAGTAAAGTTTGAGTGACCTCAGTTTACAGAGCTGTACAGATAGACCTGGTCTTTGCATGGAATCTCCCCCCATCCCAGTGGAATGGGAAGAAAAATCAAAAGTAAAACTTTTAGGTGGGATAAGAACAGTTAAATAATTGAAACAAAAGTAAAATAATAATAGTAAATAATAGTAATGATAATGAAAAAAAAATCAAAATCAAGGGAAAAAATACTGATGCACAACACAATTGCTCAACACCTGCTGACTGATGCCAGACCCTGTCCTTGAATTCCCATCAACCCACCTTCTGTGTTACTCCCCCACTTTTTATCCTGGGCATGATGTTTTATGATAAAGAATATCTCTTTAGCCAGTTTGGGTCACCTGTCCTGGCTTTGCTCCCTGATGGATTTTTTTTCCATCTCCTCACTGGCAGAGCATGAGACAGAAAAAAAAAGTCCTTGAGTCAGGATAAACACTACTTAGCAGCAACCAAAACATCAGTGTGTTATCAGCATTATGCTCATACTGAATCCAAAACACAGCACTGTACAAGCTACTGAAAAGAAATTAACTCTATCCTAGCCAAACCCAGGACAGAACTGCAGTGGTGTTAACACCAAATGAGAAAAACAAACAAACAAAACCAACCTGCTTTAGGAGGAAGTACATTCAAAGTTAATCCACTTGTTTATGAAATAACTTATCACACATACTTTTCCTTTGGTATTTTGTTCTTCCAAAAGCAATGAAGGGCAAGATCTTTTCTTTATGTATTGAAACTAGGCTAGGTCTAGAAATGTCAAAAGTAATATTTGTCAGTGAAGGCTGCTAACTGATTCTGATTATGATAATGCATCAGATTCATAAAAAGATGAAGCCTTTTGTTTTAAATAAAAGCATCATCTGCCACTATTCTTTCTGAAGGTCAGCATTTTAGTGCTTTTAAACACAGCTATTTCTTTAGTGTGCTTCTTGGCACTTACTGTCGTGCTTATTTCTTGACCTTCTGCAAAGTAATTTTTTTCCCATGTTTTTTTTTATACTTTGGACAAAGTATAATAGAATTTTTGTGTTCCATTCTAATTAAAGACATGGAGCAGAACTACTTCCAACACAATTTTGCCTCAGCTTTCACTTATGGTCAATTTTGTAAGGAGGTTCTGTCTTTTTTTAAAATAAAATCAGTTTCATCAACCACTAGTTACAATTGATCATACAAAAGAGATATGAAGGACAGCATGAATCCTTTTACCATAGATTCTTTCTGCAGGTCCAGCCTAAAATGTGCACGTTACTTCCCACAGAAAGCAAAGAGGATCACAAATGGACTTGCAGCTTTCTGCTCAAAGTAGGGGAAAAAACCCTAATCCAAAAACCCCTTTTGACAATCTGAACTGGCCTTTAGTAACACTGACAGATTAATATGAATATATCATTATATATATTGCAGATGTATATGCATATATGACACAAAACCATTAAAAAATAGCATTGAATATTCTACAGAAATACCAAGTGTTAGAATGTATTCAACACTCAATAAACTATTGGAAGATGCCAACAATACGATGCATCTGGCATAGGAATTTTCATATTGAGTGTAAATCAAGAAAAGAGACACTCAGTTAAACTTTATGCCTTAATTTTACTGAAATTTTATTACAAGGGTAAATTGTTTAATGTAATTTTGACTGTATCCGAAAATTAAAGTAGGCTAATACTTTTCTAATAATTTTTCTTCAGCCTGTTTTATACAGAAACTGCTAGCATGAGTCATACTGCCTGAGTCTAGAAGGTAGTGTGGAATGCTTTACAAAAATATAGCTATTTTTTCTATGTTATCACTATTTGATTTTAACACCATATTAAGGAAGAGAAAAAAAGAAGGTTTTTTTTCTTATACTTTCTCTTTAAAAAAACCTTAAAAAAAGAGAAATTTAACATGACGTTCTCTTTGAAAGCAGTGCTCTTCTTTTTTAATTACCCCCCTTATTCTAATAAAGAGAAACGATCCTTCCTTCAACAGGTTAGCTCTTTTTTGGTTTTGTTCTCACTCATCCTGTATTTATGATTTGGGATTTCTGGGTGAACACACACTCTAAATAGCAGGGGTTAAATCAATTTGCTACAGCTATATATGAGTTCTCAACGCATCTAACGGTTTTGAAAAAGTGTACTAAGGTTCAGAAACAGCAAGGTAAGACATTATCTGCCTAGATCATACATTCTGTTCAGAAAACAATTCTGTTAAGCATTGGTTTTGGTCCTCAGACATACAGACAAAGACCTAAGAAATTTCTTTCTCTACCTCAGAAAATCACTGTATTGAAAAAAATAAGCCTATCACTGTACAAGTACTTCTCTGCAGCCCAGTAGGAATTTTGACCATGACAATACTGCATTCCAGCCAGACAAACAGTTCTCTGATTCCCCATTTGTAATCCATACCTGAGAAGCATGAACAAAAAGGTACTGTGAGAAGTTATCACTTGGGCTGTAATACAGCTTTGTACTGTCAGACCAGTGATGGATACATTAATTTTTAAGAGAACTAGCCTTTCAGATGAAATGTATTAGAGTCTCCTTATGGCATCCATAACATTAATTTATAATTACAGTCTTCTGAAACAGGACTTAGACACTAATACTGTAAGGAATTGCTTTCATACCACTGCTGCACTGGCTTGAAAGGATAAAAAAGTACTGAAAAAAAGAGGAAGATCGTTATATGCAGCTGTCCCTGCTAAAACCTCTGTGTGCCATAGAATCCATGTCTACACCAATAACTTAACCAGGGCTCAAACCCTGTAATAGAGCTATCCCTGCTTTTACATCTCTAGCACTCTCTGGCACAGATGTAGCTTGGGTCATCTAGAAGAACTCTTCAGTCCAGAGTCCAGAGCAAGGCTTGAGAGTCACCCTGGGATAAGGTTCATTTCCAACAGACAGTTTAGATGTGACTGCTCCATTTTGGGTGGTAAAACCAACTGTAGAGATTTAAGCTGTGCTTTACCAGCCAGTCAGAGAGTGGTCTCTTGCCCATTTAATTTACTGGCACACATATAGTCAAGAAAATGAAAGTACTTAAACAACCCACTGCTCTTAGACCAGTTATTTTCCTCAATAAAATTAGTAATTAATAAAGAGGACAAGGGTAAAATATTTTCTGTTGTCCACTTAAAATATATATTTGATTAGTTATTTTCTCCAAGTAGATGTTAAAATTTGCTGGAATTTCTTTCTAGATCATAAAATGTGGGCTTTTTCGTTTGTTATGTTTTGTTTTGTAATGTAATTACTGAGAAAATCTCAACAGATATAAAAGCATTGTTGTTATTTTAAGGTATAAATTAAGGAAACAATAAAAATGCCCCCAAAATAGTATTTTTTCCTGAGTTAGAGGTAAGTTGCTGCAATTTCATTAAGGAGCCTGAGGGTACTGCTACCATGTCAGCTCCAGGAGGACCACGAGAGAAAGGTTAAGGAAGCAAAAGAAACTCACAGTTTGCTGGCAGATCAGGCTGAGATAAATAAACAGCTATCAGTTTCAAAATTTAGAAAATCACTTAATGAATCAAGCATTTGAAATAAAGAATACATGAGAGGTTTGGAGAAATAGTTACACCCTTTGGAGAGCAGGAATTCCAGTACAGGTTAGCAATGGCATTTATAGGTTAAAAACAAATTAAATGAAATTTCTCAGAATTTGTCATTGACTTTGCTGAGAGGGCCTTCAGTAAATCTGACAGGTTTATAATATATAATACACAATTTACTCCATCTGGTTTCAGCCTTTACCCTTCTCTCCCTCCCCAGTCCCATCACTTTTTAAATTCCATAATCAGATAATTCATACTTGGGCACCTAAGAAATGGCAACACAGAGAACAAAGTGCTCAGAAACCTGGATGTTAAGAATTACCTTAGACCAGATAAGAGGTCCTTGTAAATGGATAGTTTGCAGCTGACAGTAGCCATTATCAGATAAGCTTTTAGAGTAGTGTCTCCAACTTTTGGGAAGAAAAATACTTGCACTTACAGACTGCAGGCAACATCATACTTCCCTTTTCCTGTCAACCTCAGTTTTAACTTTCACATCTCCAGCAGCCACAAGCAAACATCTGTGATTATATACTCTTCTCTAAAGCACCAACCCATCTCTTAACACTGCAGAAAATAACTTAAAACTCTATTAGCCCTTTTCTTGACCTCATGTCCCTTGGCTTCGTTTTACCAGTATGACTTGAATCTTGGTTTAAAAAAAGGTATTTTGGAAGAAGTCGTTTCATTAAAAAAAGATTGAGCACGAGTGCTGCAGAGCACCTTAACAATGCAGACTGCTGTCTGCAAAGCACGGGTTCCAGCAGTAACAGTGGAAGGCAAGATGCAGTGGGAATAGAGGAAGAGGAGACACAGAGGACCTAGTTGAAAGTGTGGAAACCTTTACTGAAAATAAAGAGTAATTCAAAAAATATGTGAAAGTGATAAAAACATACAGAATAAAGGGACTGAAAAAGAAAGAGAAACAGCAAAGGACTTCTGCCAGAGGTTTAAAGATTTTTTGTTTCAAATTGGGGTAATTATCAGAGAGCAAAAATAATCCTTTTTTATTAATTGAAAAATCGGCTTATACATATTCCAGATATTTTGCTTACACTTTATTCTTCCATGTAACTACAGGGTGGTATGTCAGTCACATTTCATTCAGATCTGATCCCACAGTCCATGAACTATAGCTGCTTAATTTCAGATACTACATTGTAATCTGTCAGATGACCAAAAAAATTGTCAAACTTCACAGCTGCTGCAATAATAAAATGGTTTCTATATTTTCCTAAACAATTTATTTACTGAATCTTGAAGAATTATACTTAGAATTGAATTACAACTTTATTTCAAAATTCTTGCCATAATCCTTTTTTTTTTGGTTCATTGAAATTACTAGGATATCAAAAAAGTGTAGGTTTCTTTTTCTGTACAAGTGTATCAGCATAGGCCTCAGAGGAAACAACTGGACAAGAGAATTGAGTTCAGCACTTGGGTTATGCAACTGTGCAATAGCATTTTAAACTGGAAATAGGCCACAGAGCATCTATCCTGCAATTTGCTACTCATCGCAGGTCTCAAATCTCCTCCAAACATTTTTCAAACTATTTTTAGATTTGCAGCGTAAAATAATTTCAAGTAACACAACAGCTATCTTAGAGTAGGTAAGCAAAAGAAATAACAAAGTTTGGCAAGGACAAAAGATGAATGCAGTCCAGAAAGACAGAAGGGCATATCATAGAGCACACCAGTCAGAAAAAAAAATTAATTAGTGGCCAAACACACCCCATGCCAGCACCACTAAGAGCAGTGCAAAATACAGTTATCTTTGAAACAAAGTTCAGCTTGCCAACCTAAGTAAGAGGTCTTTCCAACGCAACACAATGTCTGTTCTAAATTATTATGCTTTGATCAGAAGTGAGACCACTTGCTGAACTAGAACTGGTCAAAATTACCTCAGATAGTGCAATCCCTAGAGCTGGTACCACCACCACTGGGGTTGTGACACAGCAACTATATACAAACATTAATAAAATGTATACAAACATAAAAAATAAAAACTATGTAAAGGACAGACATGTGAGTTGTTGCACTCAACTCAAAAGATGTTACCTGAAGAATCAGCCTTCCATTTAACAATTAGTCTGCTAAAATTTAGCATTAGTCCAGTTGACAGAAATCACATATGATTTTGGTTGGAAAGGACCCCTGGAAGTCAACCTGGTTCAACCTCACAGATCAAACAGTTGCCCAGACCATCTCCAGATGGCCCACAAGGAGGGAGAATCCACAGCCTCTTTGGACAATCTGTGCCAGTGCCAACCTCCCAGAGAAAAAGTGTTTCCTGATTTTCACAGGGAACCTCCTGTGTTTCAGTTTGTACTCACTGCCTCTGGTTCTGTCACCAGTCACCACTGAAAAATCCTGGCTCTGTCTTCTTTGCACCTCCCTTTAGGCATGTTTGTAAATTGCTAAAGTGCTCCCTGATCCTTCTCATCTTCAGACTGAACAGTTCCAGATGTCTCAGCTTTCCCTCACAAGTGAGGTACTTCAGAGCCTAAGGTATCTTTGTGGCTTCTCCCTGGACTAGGTGCTCATCTCTGATCTAGAGCAAATGTGTTCTCTGGAGGTGATGCAGTTGTCAGGTACTGCAGATGGGCAGCACAGGGCAGGGTTCCTGGGCAAGAGAAGGGCTTTTCTGTACTTCCTGTGCTCCCACCTTCTACCTTCATACATAGAGAGAACCTCCATCTACATGTATGCATTCTCACACAGAGATGTGTGTGGAATGTACACAAATCTCTGTCTGTGCACACTTCTCAGTGTCACACTCCTAACCTCGTTAATAGCTCATGCAATGCAATGTCATGCAAGCACTGGTTTTGCTAATGGAGGAATAAATGAAGATTCGATTATGGAAAGCAATTATTCTTTTTAGATGTTATATCTAGCATCTAAAAATATTAGCTGTGGGGAACATACAAATGTACTACATTAGCTGGTTCATGCTGTTGTAGTCAGCAAACTGTGTTAGTAAACTGGATGAGGCTGTACTCTGAGAGCTCCCTGCTGCAGGCCACTCTGGATAGTTCATACCCAACCTACTTCAGAATATCTGACATCTGTGAATAGCAAATGATACCACCTTTCTTTTGTGGTATACTTTGAAGTCTGTGGTGCAAGTTTGGCTAAAAGTTGCCAAAAGGAAACCACTTTGCTACCTGCTACTACCATTCTGTTTAAGACAATTTGTGTGATTTTCTAACTGGGGCGTGAACAGCTTGGAAATGAAAGTACCCTAAAGAAGAAGGGAAATATGGTTGTGCATTAGAAACAGTTTCTCAAAAGTACCAAAAGGAAGTTCTCCATAAGAAGAGCTGGAGCCAGCAGGCTAGAAACATGTTCAAAAGCTCATGAAAAGACGTGACACAACAATCATACTTTATCTGGTCTACTCCACTTTTTCTGAACTTCCTCCTTCTTGCTGAGAAATTTGCATTAAAACTAGATTTAACAGCTACCTCTTCTACAGAAGCAAGTGAGCCAAGCAGCCTGGGACTATGGAGATAGTAGGTTTAAATCTCAGGGGCTTTTAGAAAAAAAAAGGACAAAGTGTTTCTATGCAGCCAAAATTAGCTTGAGGCAGCTGTATCTCAGTGCAAAGCTGTGGAGCCTGGAAACAGCTCCTCTCTTTCCTATCAAAGAAAGCAGAGATGAAGAAAACATCTGATTTGTGCACCTCTCAAACACAGAAGTGTGAACAAAAAGTCTGCTGCCAAATAGCAAAGAAACATAGAGAGGATTCGTGCTTAGATATCAGAAGTGTGTTTCACATTTAAATACAAATGTTGCTTATTTGAGAGGGAAATCTTTCATGTGAGGATTACAACTAACTCTGTACTTGAAGAACAACTTATTCCATTGAGGACCTGTGAAGATTAGGCTTTTGTGCACTATAGTAATATACATAAGTAATTTTTACAGGAAAGACTGTGTTGAAATGACTTCAGTTAATGAACAGGTGTTAAAACACATTTTACAAAATTAAGTGTATGTAAATTCATCATAGGGCAAAGACCTTGGGATGTTCTACAGCTACTTTCTCTGTACAGCTGCAACTAAGCAACCCTAAAGTGAGAATTTATTGGTGATCCTGCAAGACAACAGAAGACAGCAAGGGCATCTGTGCACATCCCTTGAAATTCATGGTGCCTGAGAAAAACTATATAAGCTAATAAGGGACTTAAAAAACATAGTGGTGTCTTGAAGTGCCTCTTAAATGTCTATCCTCCTCTGTGTGCTGTGATCCCTCCAGCTGCAGCTAAGGAGGTGAGGCAACACCAATTAAGCCCTTCCCTAATCCACAGGAATGGAGATCCTTCCCACTCCTTTCTTAAATGTTCTTTCTTCAACCCTTATGGAAAACTTGGCAAACAGGTAGGGCTTTGCAGCATATCCTGAAGGTCAGCAGTGAAGAGGAAAAAAAAAAGTAAAACTTGGCATTAAAACAGCTAAATAAAGGACTGACATCTTGCCACTATTATCTATTTCCATGAGAGGTAAATGAGGTCATGCCTAACTGCATTTATATCAAGCTAAGTAGCCCAAAAGAACAGCTCAAAAAACCCTTTAGGCTTGCCAAGGTCCTAAACGGTCATTATCTTACATAGGACAAATTAAGGGACATTTACTGAGGGACTAGGAGAATCTTTAATTAAGGTGAAGAATAAATCCTGGCTTGCAATACTTATACTTGTTTGGTTCCAAATTGGAGCATAAGTAAAATGGGTAGGTTAAAAGAAGAAAATAACTTCTTACATAGGAACCTGCATGCCTGTGAAGCTCAAAAAGACACAAACACAGTGAAACCTTCCAAAAAAACTACATTGATTTCTTAAACAAACAAATAGAAAAGAAAAATGTATTCTATTTAATGTTGTTCTAATTAATTCTGTAAGCATTATTCTTGTGCTCCTGTGGAGTTAATTACAAATCAGTTTAGTATAATTAGATATTAATATCCTCAGCAATATTTTCTAATAACTCTTAACAGTATCACTGCTCAATAGAGATGTTTTATATGTGTAGGCCAGGTCCTACAATCCTGCAATGACCTGATCCTGCAATGATCTGATTGCTTGCTGAAGACATATTAGACAGAATTGCAGGATCCAGCCTTAACATTTAAACTTTTAATATTACAAAAAGACTTAATACGTTGTTGTTTGGAAGCTGTCTGAAGAATTCAGGTGCACAGTATTCATGTAGAATAATGCCAATCTTTTTTTTTACAGGAAAAAAAAAAGATTCAGAGCGCAGTATGAGTTTTCAACTCAGCGTTTACAAACACATAAGAATAAACTGTAGGCTGATGTTATCTAAGGCAAGATTATTACTGGCAAGATTACTAGAGTTCATTGGGATGTGTGATTGACAGGTAGATTTGTCCCAGCCCTTATGGCCCTCTCTGAAGGCATACAGACACTTGAAGCACAATATGGCCACTACCACTTCAGTTTCCTCTCAAATGCAGGATGTAAGAGAGAAATTCTAACCAGAACTCTAAAAGAATGGGAGGAAGGTTATGAGAAGTTAATCAACCCATGAACAATTTATCTTGCAGTACAGCAGGTGAAAACAATGCCTTTTTTGCCTTTTGGCCATCACCACCCCACAACTCTTTGAAATTCCCAGCAGTACTTCCCATATGTTCCGTAACTATGAAGTTTCTTACTCCATAATTACTCCTTTCTTCTAATTCTTTATGTAAGTCACAACCATGGGATGAATTTATCAAGTGCTGCATCAGCTCTGTATATCATAGACAGACACAACTCAAGGTTGAGAGAGCTCTGAGTATCTACTAGACAAATACCAGTCTTCAAAACATCTTTAGGAAAGCCATACCCATAGCTGGAAATACAAAGAGATAACTAAATTATTTTCTTACTCTATACATTTCATTACAGATTTCAGTCCATACCTGGTCTATAAATGTTATATAGATATCAAGAATCACTTTATTTTGAGAATGTGAACAACTGTCTTAGCTGGAGGAGTTTAATGGAAAAAAAACCAGGTATGTTGACATCTTGCTTAATGTAGAATTCCAAAATCCCCATCATGAAAACTTTTTGATGATTTTTAAGAATTTCCTGTCTTTAGAGAACTGTTTTCAGCAAGGTTCAGGCATAGGATTGGTATTTCTGTCATCTTTTGGGCAGCAGTAACTACAACCAGCAAGGACACCATCAGTGGGAAGACTAACAAGCACCAAGTACCAGCAACCCAAAAAGTGAGGTGCTGGGAGCTCTGGGGGCAGATGCTGCCTGAAAACAATTGCTGTTGGGACAAGAAGTAAACCAGTACCTTTTGACACTGCAGGATAGAAATTACAACTACAAGCTCATGACAGGTGGATATATGGAATCTTGTAAAGGGAAGAAAATCTGCATTACTCTAGTGGAGAATACCAATAACTTCAGGTTGGTGGGAAAGCAGTGTGTGGGAAGATAAGGGGAAGAACATGGCTTATTTAGCCCAGGAAATACATGACTCTTGCTGAGGCTAATAGGCACCTTTCTGCAAGAGATTGATATTCTCCCTTAGCAAGATCCATCTATATATCTACATCTGTCCTGTGCTATAGAACAAGATTAATTTGGATAATGAAGTAGCCTGCATTAGAAGACGTGGGAAATTGAGCTGAGTCCCTTGACTCCTGATTGATTGTCAATGGCTCAGATAGAAAAATTCTTTCAGCTACAGAGGACTGTCTGTACCATTTGCTGACATTCTGTGACCAGGGCCTTCCGACCCAGAGGTGTCAAAGGGAAATTAGAATTGTTTGCTTCATCACAAAGCCAGGATCACATCTGACAGGGGCTCTCAGCACTATTTCGTGTCTGAATGGCCACTAGGGTCTGAGAAAATCTCAGGTTATTTTCAAGTGCTATTTTTTCGGGCTCTACAGCTTTATCTTATGATTCCCTTATTTGAAGACAGGGTACACTGCAGAGGAGAAATCTGGACAAAAAAAAAAGAAAAAGAGGCTATAGCAGTGGATAATAAAAGCAAAAGAACAAAAGAAAAATAGGAGGAAAGAAGAATAGCAAAGGACTATGTGACAAGATTTTTTATGTGAAAAAGCAATTCTACCATGAAATAATTTTGGGTCCCCACAACGAACAATCATGCAGAACTCTGCTTCAACCAAGTGGTTGACAGGATCTGTCGTTGCACTTTGTGTGCTTGGCTTAAATTGTTCAGGCTGCAGGCTTGAGGAAGTAAGGGATCTTCGACATCTGTTAGAGTTAAAATATAAAATTTTGCATTTGGACGACAAGGCAAATGAGCAGCCTCTCTGTGAATGTGTGTGTGAACTTCCATGATAGAAAAATAGCAGAATTTGTCACAGCTCTAGACTGAAAAAAATATCTGGGATGAAACAAGGTAAAATATCAATATCTCAAACTTGCATTCTAAATCATACAGAAAGTTGCCAGAATCCTTCATGGAGAGCAAACCGTGTTATCCATGACCCAATACAATCATAAAAACGTTTATTTAATTCACAAGGCATGAAAGAATTGAGTCATACTCTAAAGCCAGCACAAATTTTAGTTATGCCAGGAAGACAGAGATATCATTGATGTGAAACACAAGAAAAGGACAAAGAATATATGGACACAGAAAGTGGAAGTACACTAGTTAGATCAGTTACAGTCTGGACAAACATTCATAAGAATGTAAGCAATGAGTATAATCATCATGGAAAAACACTGTACATAAATCATGCAACATATAAACCACTTGAGTGTTCATAAGTAAGTGTAATTCCAAGAAGAATTTCTTTTCCAAGAAAAGATTCAAATAAGTGATAACCACCAACCCCGCCACCCTCCAGCTTTTCCCTTTATCTTAGTATCAAACAAAACCACTCAGAGTAACAGAACTGAAATGGAAATCTCCTAGAGTCATTTAGACTTACCTTTTACACAACATATTTCTAGTTCATAAATTTTGCATAGGTGGGAAATACTCTGCTACACAAGTAAATACTATCAAGCTCAGCATCTTGGAGGATAGTTTTAGAAATAAATTGTGTTATTGGCAAAGACTCCAAGTGATGAATTTACTACTTTATTCAATAAACCATTACAATGATTAATTACTCTCACTCTAAGAAGGTGTGATTTATTACTAATTTCTCTTCAACTAAACTCTATCATCAGACATTAGAACTCATGCTTCATTCATGCAGCTCCATCTACCATGACCAAATTTCTGCTCCTTCTCTGTAATTTTTCAGAATGGTTTTCCATTTGCTATACTTGATTTTTAATGTGTTCAAAGGTCCTGTAGCAGCTTTCTAAAGTTAAAATAGCCATCATCAGCTTCTTTCTCACAATATAATTTAAATATTTACACTTCACACAGTACAGCATAGCTGTGTATTCTTGAAAAATATTTTGCTTCACCATCAGCTAATCCTTAAAGTATGTGAAGTGGTTCTTTCATGTGTAGGCAGCATATAAAGTATTCAGAGAAACATGAAAGTAAGTGAAAATTTGAAATATTATTTTATTTTACATAATATATTTGAAAAACAAAGTAAGAGTACAATTTCTACAAAATCCAACAAAAATATTTACCATCTAACTTAAAAAAGGTGTTCTGCTTTTTCTTCACTCTTTTTTACACTGAATTATGTTTACTGCTCTTCTGATTTACATGGCACAGAAAGCTACAATTCACTTCAGCATTTTTTATCTTTTCACAGATTTGTACATAATTTACTCTTTTACATTTAATATCATAAAGCATGGACTCAAAGTACTGTCTGAGGTCCTACCTGGAAGGTATTTTACTACATCGATGTTTAAGCAGGAAATTTGCTCAGGGCATTTTTTTCTGCCACTAAGTTCAATATAAATATTAATATCCTACTAGCTTTATTTTTAGATTTTAATTTTTAGCTTGCAGATATACACTTTCAAACTTTACTACTATAGCCAAGTAAAACCCACTGTGCTGTTTATCATAATGTATTTTATGATTTTTTATGACAATTGCAGAAACTTGAATTTCAGAGATCTAAATACTGCATTATTTTTACTTCAAGCTTTTTATGGCTTAGCCACAGATATATTGGCAGAATCTTATGTATGTTTATGAAATTAAATTTAATCTGCTCCTACTTTAAACAAACATACTCTGACATCCAAAAGGGAGTTCAATTAAAAATAAAGACATAATCTTTGTAACTTTTTAATAAAAAGCCAAAAACTTAAGCATAATTTTTCAGGGAAGGGTAGAGATTCTTCACAGTCAATTATTTTTTCACATTATTATTTTTCAGCCTAGCTTTTAATTATCTCTTTGTCCAGGAAGGAACAGAAATATTGTTCAGTTTGTCAAATATTTTGTGTTTATACAATGGGAGGGACACCTAAACCATAAAATGTGGATTTAGGGGGTTTTACAATACAATTCTGTTGTAGCATATAGAAATGTGATTGTTTTTATTTCAGTGTGTTGTTCCTGCTACCAAAAATACCAGTACTTCCAGAGATAGCTGTCTATGACTTCCCAAAACATAGTGAGGAGGTTACTGAAGCCAAACTCATTTTGGTGCCAGGGGGAAAATACCAAAAAATTCATGCTAGGAGTCTCAGTTTGGACATGAGGAGGTAACACATAGCCCCATAAACACAAGTTTACACAGAAATATGTGGAACAGACAGCCCAAAAAGGCTGTGGAAACTTCATCTTTGGTGGTTTCCAAGACTTGGGTAGATAAAGCCGTGACTCATCTGACCCATGCAGGGACGCTCCTGCTCGGAGCAGACACGTGAGGTGATCTTTGGAGGTCCCTCCCAAACAGCTTTTCTGTGACAGGGATTCTACAGTTCCCAATTGCCCCTATAACATGCTATACTGTCCCCTCAGTCTTTAAATAAAAGGCACATGAGCCAGGAAATGGACCCAGACACAAGAAAGGGTAGGGCATAATCAGAGACTTTGTCAAGACAACAACAGTGATTAATCTGATGTTTTAGATGTTGGCATGCAAATGCAGAATAATTAGGGTAATGATTTAATGAAAAAACAGATGCTTATTAAAAAAAAAAGAAAAAGTGTATGTAGAATATGAATAAATGAAAGTTTAACAGGGAAGAGACAAAAAAAATAAGGCAGCTGTATGGGTAGATATAAAGCTGACAAGATAACCATATTCACTAAGTATCATTGGTCTGTTATGGATGTAAAAGGATATACCATAGGCTTGCTGGCATGCTTTGGTGCCAATTTAGGTCTACTTTTTAAAATATTATCATTAACATTTATTATGGGAAATTGAAAGTTCTTATCAAGACAGCAGATAGAAACCAGGGGCACAGATATTTCAGATACACTGGAAAACAGGATTAGACCTCAAGAGTATAATGAAAGTTTGAGGAATTTTTTAATAGAGAGTAATACATTCAAAAGAGAGAAATGCAAGATGATCTACGTGGAAAAAATCAACTATGTCACCACAAGACACAGTAAAAGAAATTGCTAAGTAGGCTTTCTGCTGGGTAAAAATACCACACTTCTGTGAAGAATGCATACACTATACTGGTTTGGTTAGACAGGAATGCATCGTGCACACCACATCAATTAATCTGTTGATAGGCTCAAGATGGGTAAGACCTGAAATGCAGGACAGTTTTGGGCACTGCAGTTCAAGAAAGCGATTGGCACCAGCTAAAGGATGATGGCAAGAATGATCAGACAAATGTCTTATCTGCTAACCAAGCCTGAAACAACTGAATTTGCTCAGCTGCAGAAAGAGGAAGATAGGATAGTAATGCTCAAGGATGTAAAAAATTCTTGCCAAAAATAAGGAAATATTTTTTCTGTTTCCATAGGTGATAGAAGAAGGAACAGCTACAATAATAAGAAATCGAGTGGCAGTAAGGATTCAAACAAAAACTAGTAAAACAAACTAGAGTTGTGCAGCTTTGAAATATATTGCCCATGAACACTTAAGAAGGGATTGTGATGGTGTTGTCATAAAGGACAAGTTCAGGAAGTGCCTGTCAAGAATAAGTGTCATATCAGACTCTAGCCTGGAGTACTGAAGTAGACCAAATGACTTTGTATGGTCTGTTCCAGCCCTTGTATTATGCATGCTAATTATGATGTTAATTTGTTAATTTTTTTGGATTGGGGGGATTTTTTTTTCCTTATGTACAAAACTTTAAAGAATTTAAGGATTTCTTTTTCCCCCCTCAAAGCCTTATTTTTAAAGTTTGCTGGTAGGCTAAAATTGTCAATTGAATTCTTCAGCGGTAACTAAAAATAACTTCCCAGATAAAAGTATTCATGCTTTTTAGAATTTCAAAACTTATTTTGTAAGTTTTCTCTACTTATGTAGAGAAAATAAAAATGTAATTTTTATTGTATTTCATATTTTTTTAAGAAAAAAAGAGGTTGGAATATGGCTAAGACTTTTTCTTGTTGGAAACAATAGAAAGAACAGACATTTTCTCTGCAATCTTTCAGTGATCCTTTGCTTAATTCACCTCCTCCTCTTCTAGAAAGACTTACAGTGCTTTTACAACAGACTTTAAAATTTCTAAACAATTTAAAAACACTTGAAAATGTAATTGCCAATACACTTGGTTGATATAAGTTGCAAGAAAATACATGAATATTGACAGGGAGAATAATGGAAGAAAAGTTGTGTTACTAAAAAAACCCATGTTGAATGGCAAAAGTCTTGAAAATAATGTCTGGAAGGAAGTGAAATCTCTTATGGCATGTGTTAATGATGACCAGACAAAATGCCCATATTCAAATGCTTCAGGCACACTACTATAAAAGAACTGAACTTTTCACTAAATAATTTATGCTAAAATATGTATTTTCTGACATTAGTTTTCGCTGCTTGGAAAAAAATTGACCTGATTTACATAATATTCTTATGCTGAGAATCTGACTTTTTTTAAGTCCTAGCTTAATAAAATGTTTTTAACACAATTTGCCATTGCATATATCAAGTTTAGTTTCATCCTAGAGTATTCTTCATCAGCTGGTAACTATGGATATAAGTATTAAATGATGTAAGCCCAGAAAAATGTCAGAATTATGACAGTAACTTGAGATATTTAATACTAATATAATTTTTTTTAAATTCTTTTTTTTCCCCAAATTAATTTGTCAACATTTCAAACAAGGGAATCAGGAGGACAGCTTGGATTTTACTGCCAGATTTACAGCAACCCAGTAGCAATTATTGTTTGCCTAAGATAGGAAAGACTAAGGAAAAAACTCCACCCAAGTGACCAAAAACATTTCTACATTTCAGAAGTCTACATTGCAGCACTTTACTTAAAACAATAATTTTAGAAAGTACTTGCCTCAGTCTCATTTTCATGAGGTGAAACCATGCTTAATATCTAACACTTCTATGGCAGATCTAATCCACAGACACTAAATTACTGTAGCAAATGTTTTCCAAAATTATTCTCGTTTTTTAAAGATGGGAAGCTGAAATATTCAGTAGTTCAGTTCTATATCTAAAGTACCCATGTGAATAAGAGATGAAGGCAGAAATAGAAATAGAGCTTCCTGCATATTAATCCAGTACATATGATGACATGTCCCAAGCACTGTTTGGAAGCTGAACAATCCATATACTGTTAAAATGTATTTTTAAAGTATATAGGAAGGGCTATGTGGTATCATATAATCAAGGGCTTTATCTGACTCTTTAATGTAGGGTATGTAGGCACTGGACTGACAAGAGACAAGCTAGCAGCACATAAAATAGATTATGCTTCTGCTTGGTATCCACTGACAAGTTGATGGATGATAGTAACTGGCTGTTCCCTGGTTCACAATTTAATTATGCTTTTGATACATTTAGAATATCTGAAAACCTGAGAAAGAAATCTAAGGAATAAGAAACACTAATGTTTAGTCATTTCCATACAGACCCTAAAAAGAAAATCAGATCAACTTCAGATTTCAAAGTTGTACACAAACCTTGAAAAAGGTTTATTATATTTATGCCCGTTTTTGAAAAAAAAAAGAAAAAAAAAGAAGCATTGGGAAGAACAACTGGAATAAAACTGCAGCAGTATAAAAATCTTAGAAGCCTGTCAATATTCTCTAAAGTGCCTTTCTTTGTTGATCTTCAAAGAGAGCTTCTAATGTCTTCCTCCAGTTGCCTGTGTATTTTGTCTGGGCTGAAAAGGTCTGATTGCCAAGGCGTTGAAGTATACAACTTTTTCAAGTATAAAAGTCAGAAATCAGTTCTGTTGAATGAAATCTTTGCCAATACAGATAAAAGGTCAGTGCAGTTTTGTCTACTATATAGGCTAAGGTTGACCCATGAAGAAATGCTTTGTTGCTTTATTGGCTGCAAAACACAGTCTTTTGACACATTAATTCCTTTCTCAGCCTTTTATGTGAAAAGACATTGGTGGATGTTATAAAAAATAAAGCATTCAGTGTTATGTACCCTTTCTCTTAGGAAAGCTCAGTACCATCATTTATATTTTTATTGACTGGTTAACTTTCAGTTGGATGTTCTCCATTTCATAATCATCGCTATTTCACACATTTATATTAAAATTCTAAGCTGTAAAAAGGTAGGTCAGTATTATGAAATAGGAGTTACAATTTCAAATGCTTGTAATAATCCGTGGAATTCACTTAACAAGCAAAATGACGTTTTCAGGAATATTTAAACATATAACTGGTCCTATGGAATACAGAAGGCTGAAGTCTACATGTGAAGTTTTTTGACAAAACAATTATTACTTTCCCCTGCATCTAAAGCTATACATGAAATAAAGACTGCAGTCACTTATCTAAGCAAGGTTGCTGTCAAATTGCCTACATACAAAAATATTACTAGCTCTAGGTAGGCATGTCTGAAAACACTTGCCTAAAGCTGTCTCATAAATAATAGGTGACTAAGTGAGACTGTATTAGATCTGTAAGTACTCCTTCCTCTTCCAAATGAGGTAAGTATTTTTCAAACACATAGCTGAAGGCAAGGGGATATAGATATCATACATGTATACCTCCCTGTACACACTGAGGTTTGCAATTGCACTTCAAAGATGTTAGTCTTTGTGTCATATGAAACAGAATTTTAAGTTGTAAAAAAAAGTTTAGAAAAAATTTAGAAGAAAACAGATTATAGCAAATTAATTTGTGCTTAAGGTGCAAGAAAGGTAACAAAAGTTTTGGTGCACAGCCACCTTCTAAATCAGTCTTTACGTTATTCATTTGCAGTACCTAAAGCTATAATTTAATAGCAGTCAAGGGAAAAAAATTCTGAATTACATAATCTATGTGTAAATTATTTTTAAAAGTACAGCACTTAATAGGTGTAAAGGTTTGGAGAGCATTTTCTAATTAAAGAAAGATGAGGCTACACTAAACCCATGTGTTGGAACTAAAGAGTGTACACTAACCAGAACTGTTAATGAGAAATTAGACACACAGCTTCTATTATTGTTAATGGAGTTTTCATGCTTCATTCTCTATGTGCCAAGTAAAAGATATAACCCTTAAAACATTGTTTAAAGAAGGTGCTGCCAAATCATATACTGCAGAACAAGACATAACTTTAAAGAGGTCATGTGTATTCATCATCAGCAGCTTATCTCGTGTGTTATTACTTTAATGAACTTTAAAGAAGTTGCATGTATTTCACACGTCTTTAAACTCCTTGTGCAGTTCTTGGGTTATCTCATGTTGTAATTTAACATCTGGAAAGCACTGCTGCATTTAGCAGGAGATGGCCTTTGTGGACATTTTTTCCAGATGATTTTTACGGTATGAATAGAGGAGAGATTCCTTCTCACTGGCAAGCTGAGATACTACAGCGCTTACTTTAGGCACCTAAATCACTTATGGAGATCTCTCCTCTTCCTTTTCC
The DNA here is from genome assembly GCA_013396995.1 of Dicaeum eximium. NCBI lineage: Eukaryota > Metazoa > Chordata > Aves > Passeriformes > Dicaeidae > Dicaeum > Dicaeum eximium. The sequence continues at coordinate 375,962 of VWZP01002900.1, forward strand.
AAATGCTCCCCAAACCCAAGATCCTAGATAATTGTCACCCTCTGAAATTCACTGAGGGACCATTTGATCTGTCCTACAGATACAACACACAGTGCTGATCAGTCACTCCATCGTCACTCATTTGTCCACTGTAAAGACTGAGACAAATTACTGCAACTCCTGGCTGTGCTGGCATGTGCTCTTTGGGCTTCCACCTATCATCTCTATGAAATCTGTGCAAAGTTCAGGCCTTCAGCAATCACATTTTCTGCATACCCTTAAATGGATTTAACATCTGTTTGCAGTCCTGTGCTACAGCATTTAGCTGCATTGGCATTCAGACAAAAACTACCTTGGAAATTAATGCCAGTCTTCCTATAAGCTTTGGCTATAGAAAGTGAAAAGTAGCATTTCTTTCACCTGAGAGTCATGTTCTGGGGCTTCTTTACCTAAGCAACACCTTTTTTTTTTTTCCTCTCATTTTGTCTCAAACTATCATACTGTAACACCGATTATTTTCACAGCTATACCCATATTATGGCCAGAAATGCAGCTCATTGTGGATTTTTGCAGTACGTATTAATGATAGGCATAACAGTTTCATGTTTCCCTGGTACTACAAAGTAGTAAGTATTGAAAAAAAAAATTGGATTGTACAGGAAAATTTATTTGTGATTGGTATTTGCACTAACCATATATTATATTTATCCTAAACACAGAAAGCTCCCAATCTCTTTTTCTTGTGTTTTGAAGAGTATTGCGGCACATGTGCAATCATACTTTTAAAAAAAATATATAATTTGTTCCGCACTTAAATATAAACTGTCCAAGTACAGTCAAATCTTGCAGTGAAACATTTTCACAGCTGGTAAACTAGGTGATTTACCTCCACAGCTTCTGTGCAATACACTGCCAAACCATGCATTTAAAGAAAACAGTGGTGCTGAAAAAAAGCAGGCTTAGCACACTACAACTACCATCTCAGCAAAGAAAGGGGGTTTTGCTGACTTTTTGCAGGGTTTTTTTTCTCTTACAAGCTGCTTAAGTGGGTCACTAAATCTTATTCGTTTACTGGCCTAAAGGCAATTTAAAAATTTGACTGAATTTTATCAGTGTATATAGTGCTTTAATCTTCTTCCCACATATTTACGTTAGTCACAGAGGCAAGGTGAATAATTTCTTTGTGATTAGAAACTATTGAAATTCACGAGGAAATCAATGTACCTTTCAGAGCTCTGGCATTGAGGGTAACTTTTACAAATGGCAGATGCACTTTGTAGGAGAGCTCTCACTGCCTCATTTGATCATGCTTTTCCATGTTTTTTTTCCTCCTTCATTCTTTCCAATTACTTCTGATAATTTAACCGCAGCCATTTAGTCAGCAGTGTCATTACAGCAGCAAGTTAACTCCTTCTCAATCAATATGAGCTTTTCTGTACTTTTTCATGACAGCAGGATCAGACCACAAAAGCAAACACGACTAACAGACTCTCTGGCCACCTGACACACCTTATAAATATGTAACTTTACAAAAACCTCTGTTTCCTGAAACTATAGCTGCCAGGAGCAATTTGCTTTTGTCTTTCTTCTACAGTGTGCAAAGGAATCAATGCAGGATATATTTCTATGTCCAGATTGGTGATGGGACCAATAAATGCTCTCATGCTCAAAAATAGGAGCAGGGACTTGCACGAAGAGTGCAATTCTTGTCAGGAGAAGTAAAATCTTAATCCAATGGAAGTTAGTTTTAAATTACACTGAAGAATTTTTGGATTACGTGAAAAGTGCAGTGGCATACATGTAATTAAAACTGTAGCTGTTATCTGACATAAACATATAACACCTGATGTGCTGTAAAATTATCTTTGTGCTTTTACTTAAAAATGAAGTGAGACATCGCTACTGTAAGGGCAGACCAAATTTCTCCTGAAACTGTACGGTACCTGTAAATAGACTTACATCAGCATTGAGAAGAGAGTTTTTTAATCCTAGGTAATATGTGCACATAGATTTTTGTGTTTGAAGAGTAGGACAGCAACGGAAAACCATCAGACTCAGTTATTTACTGAATTAAAAAGCAATACTACATAAGGGAGAAAGAACAGTGGGGCTGAATTTCAGCTACAGTGCTGTCTGAGAATCTATTTGTCCATGCATCTGAATTAAACTAGAGCCTTCTCCAAACTAGTGCAGAGGAAGAGCACAACTTTGGGGTTTCAATTGTAGTATTTTTAATAACAGAAAGAACAGAGAGTAATTTTTTAAAAATTCTAAACAAATATTTACTAAATATAATCTTTTACACTGAGATTCTACCATTAAAATTCCATTGCTGAAAGCTGTTAGTATTTATTTATCTTTTGCAGAAATTCTACTGATAAACAACAAAGACCAAATATTAACTAGTCACTAAGATAAAGCAGGGTAAACCTTCAAAATTCCAGTACTTCTACTCAAAAATAAATATTGAAAACTATCCTATTCAAAACAAGAGGATTAGCAGATGGAGAGAAAGTTGAAAAGCACAAATTTTTTGCATAGCAACACATATTGTTTGAACTGAGTGAAAACAAAAGGAAACAATAAGAGAAAGATACAGTGTCCAGTGAAGATGATAGTGAAATAATGAAATACATTAGAGAGGATCACATCAAGACCTACATTATTACCATATGAAGGTAGGTATTTCACTTTATGCTTGGATATTTTTAAATTGCAAGAACACCTAGTAGAGCAAGCTAAGCCCTTGTTATAGCCTCCATTCAATCTTCAAAAACTGATACTGGGATTTAGTTGTGAATTGCAACCTTTCTAAGAATTATTGAGCAAAATGTCCAAATACATTACATGGTAGGAATACACTTCAGACAGAACGTTAAATGCAAGTTCTATCTTCTTTCACCCTTCAGGAACTAAATGATAATGTGCAAACCTAAAGGTGTCAGCTACATCTTCAAGAAATTTGTATGTGTTACCTGTTATCCTTTTCCACTATGCTTCAATGTGGAACTGCCATTAAATGACATATAATCCCAAGCAGGTGTCAAGGGCTTGCATTAAAAGTAACACAGATCAATTCCAAAATCTCTAGCAGCAAACACTCAGCAAAATAAATAAATTTATAAGAAAATTGAACAGAATTTCTGACTGAAAGCCTAAGATTCCTACCTCTTCTATTCACTCTGAAACAAACCCGTGGATTTATGTAATAGCACTGATTCTCTTGGGATGGAATTCATCAGGCTAAATTTAGATATCTCTAGTGGTTTACGATTGAGAATATCTCCATAAGATTCAAATACAGCAGGATTATGAAGTTCCTCTGACTGATTGAAAAGTGCAATCATTGTGAATAGAATCCCTAATTGCTCACATACAGAAATGTTCCACACTTCTAGGAAGTATATTAGAAATTGGCAGTTTATGGAGGTACTCTTGATTCTAATCAATCTGTCCAAGAAACTGTTTCAAAATAAATACTTCTAAAAGTCCTAAAAGAGGCCAGTTAGGTTGTATAATTGAAGTTTGATGCAGATACTATTCCATGCATGTGATATATATCGCTAATTTAGGATTTTCTCCAGTTGTAGACAAAATCCCTGCAATCAGAAACCAACTTGTTTCTCATACCACTGAATATTTCAATCAGTTCAAAATTCAAGAACCTAATGAGTACAATCTTCCAATTTTGCAGGAACTTAAAAGCTTGATTTCCAGCCTTCTGTCTAGATTTAAGCAATTTGCGTGTTCCTAATTTCACATTTTTAAAATCTTGTATGAAGCAAGAACTATTGTGCTGCTCTTGACGAATAAAACATTACTCATTTCTTATATGCTGGTGATTTTGAAACAAATTGAAAATAATTTGATCTGTAGGTTTTAGTGATAGAAAACATCTTCATTTTAGGAAGGAAAAAGGATGAATGAAAACTATAAAATCAATGATTCCCCATGTATCTGACACTAATAAAATAGTTCAGAAACTCATGTTGCCTGATTCTTAGTAGTTTGCAGAACCTTTTTGGTCTAGATCTAAAGGGATTTTTGACTTCTGGAGAATGAGTATTCAGGATAACTCATAAATATGCTGTTAAAATATAGAAAATGTGTGTACATATATGCACTCGAATCTTCTGCTTTCAATCTTCTGCTAATAATTTTTGCTTTTGTATTCTTTTATAATCCAGTGTCATGGTTTAACTCCAGCTGGCAACTATGTCTCATGCAGCTGCTTGCTCACCCCCTGCCCCCACTAGTGGGATGGGGATTAAAATTGGAAAAAAACCCCAGACACATGGTTTGACATAAGAACAGTTTAATAATTGAAATAAGCTATTATAAAGATAATAATAATAATAATAATAGTAATAATGTATAGCAATGATGAAAAGGGTAACAACAAAGAGAAAGAAAGAAATAATGAGCATGGGAGCATGGAGATGAGCAGGGGATGAGCAGAGCATGGGAGATGAAAAGTCCTTGACTTAGGGCAAGCATGACTTAGCACCAACTGAAACATCAGTGTGATATCAGCATTGTCACTGAATCCAAACCACGGCCCTGTACCCTACCCTATAAGGCAAAATATTAACGTAGTCCCAGCCAAAACTGGGACATCAGGGGAAACAGCTGCAATTAGAGGCATATATTACACATTTCTTTTTTTTTTATTTTTGCCATATTTTAAAAGAAACAATGGGTAAAAATTAAGGATTGATGGCAGGATAGATAAAGGGGAGGAAAGCACCCAAGGAGGCCATCTTCAAACAGACATAATTAAGTATTTTAGAGGTCAGTGAATCTGCTTGTGAAGACACTTAAAATGTGTCGTGTGGAATGTTTCCTATATTTGACAGATGTCCTATCTGCAACATTTTCATGCTAAAAGGCAGCATATTTTTCTGCATGTCCACCTGTACACACTATATTTGCCTTGTATCAGAAGAAAGACCTTACCTTTGCCTGCTCAGACTTTGAATGAAAACATCTACAGGGTCTCTTTGTTTTCCTTTTGTGGTATCTTACAGGTGGTGGAGAAAGGAGGAAGAAATACAAAATTTCCAAGGCAATAGACAACCAGAGAAAACAGTTTAAGGCAACAGTTCTTTTCCTCCTGATATTGATGTTTTAGCTTTCCCTTTTTTTGCTAGGGGTATGGTTTACTGTTTTACTACTGGTTTCTTCCCAGTTGTAACACAGAACTGAAACTTGGGAAAAACTGCTGTTTTTGAAGTGACCTCCCTCATTCTAAGATGGATACTTGATAACTGTGGGTGCCAATTTGAATTTTTAAAATTTTATCTTCAATTTTATCTTGCTAAGGAATCGTTTCAGTAATCATTCATGGAGATTTGTGACTTACAAGACTTGACCTCTTTTTTTCGTGTTGTGCAATACAGAAATAAGCATTCTTAAAAAAAAAAAAAATCAGATACTCTACCGAGGGATGGTCACTTTCCATATTTTACTTAATCACAAGTTACAGCTTGTTATCTCAGATGGCTGATGAGAGAGACAGCGACTGGACGTGCTCAACAATTCTGTAATTCTACACAACAGAGCTGGAGGGAGTTATCTTGCTTTAATTTTGCTATTTAATACTTAATCTATATATCTCTTAGAAGTATTTTTTGTAAGCCTGAGTACTCCTTCAATCAGCTTCTGGAGTTTTACTTATAGGATTTCTAGAGTTTTACTTATAGGATTTCGCTATAACATAGTGATCTAATTTTTAAGATAAGAAAAATGTATAGGTAGATAAATAAAGGTAATTCTTAAAACCACAATGTTAATTTTAAAAAAAGAGAGATGAAGTAACAGAAAGAAATGACAAATACAATCTAATTGCCTAACAACATAGGATTCTGATCATGTGTTCCCAGCCTTTTCTTCCTCATCTAAAGTTGTATAATCATACAAAATCCTTGTGGGAGGGTGTACAGCTACATGTGGTAATTTTTTCACACGTTAAATCTATTCCTTAGAAAAACTTGAATTATAGCTTTAGAAACATGTAAGCAATTGTGGAAACAAGTCAAAATAGTGCAATGTTATTGTCAAAATTAATGGCACTGAGTCACTAAATTAAAGAACAGTTTCTGTTCCACATATTTTTGTTATGCTTCATTGTGTTTGTAGCTATATCAATATGATGACAAATTAAATACAAACACAGGGTATAATAAATAAGTAATAAATTATGTAGGATAATATTTATTTGACTATTTATTTATTTGACTATTTATACTCTAACACAGAGTGCAAAAGACTATAGTAATGCCAAGCATTTAAAACTTTTTCCTAAAAGAAACGCATATACTAGAAATCAAAGCTCCATTTCGACCAAACTAATAAACAGCAAAAAATAACATACCAATATTATTTGTATCATGCAGCCTTTCAGTACTTAAAGGAGGTCTATAAGACAGATGGGGATAAAGGTTTTAGCAGGGCCTGTTGCAATAGGACAAGGGGTAAATGGTTTTAAACTAAAGGAGAGTCGATTTAGGTTAGATGTATGAAGAAATGTTTCACAATGAGGATGATGAAACATGGGAACAGGTTGCCCAGAGCGCTGGTTTATGCCCCATCCCCAGAAATATTCAAGGTCAGGCTGGACAGGGCTCTGAGCAATCTGACTGAATTGATGACATCCCTGCTTGTGGCAGGGGAGTTGGACTAGCTGACTTTTAAAGGCCCCTTGCATCCCAAAGTATCTTATGATTCTACAATATGTTGTTTTCCTTATTTACTTTTCAGTTTAATATTTTTTGTGTTGCTAAGAAAAAAACTGCCTTATCTCTGTGGAGTGATTTATTAATCACATTATTCATAAATCTGAAGAACCAGTGATACCTGTGGGAATACAGTGCACTGAGGCATTTTCACAAGAACTGTTTATATGTGCATAAAAATTACTGAGAAGGGAGAAGAAAAAGCCTGAAGCTCTCTCCCCTGTTAAAGACAAACAAGTGAGTCTGCTAAAACTGAAGCTGCATTTTTCAGCTGCCTTCTTGTCCTTGTTTTATATAATGAACACCATTTGGATAATGATCCAAATTCACCAATTTTCCCTTTCTCCCTCTCATCCCATCTCTCAATTTTTGCACCATCCTACATGTCTGAGGTTTAGCTGTCTGCAAACAGGAGTGCACAAGTTTGTCTTAAAAAGAAAACCACTTGCTGGGAAAGTGGCTAACTGGCAGTGGGAACAATTCAGCTTACTCTTCTGCCCTTCCCTAAGAACAATGCAAAAGTTAAAGAAAGGACAGAGATCTACAGTTGGTGGTGTATACAGACATTTTTTAATTATCTGTTCATAGACATCTAATACTTTGGCAGTCTTCCAAATATGCATATATAATACTGGGAACCACTTTTCTTGTAAAAAAGAAGCATTTGCTGGCACAAGTTTCAGACTTAGTTGAAAAAATCAGCAACTAAAGCTCAGTCCTGTCCCCACAATCATGGATAAAGTGGTCTTTGTTAAACTGGCAGAGCTGAAAGGAAGAATTGAAACTTGCTCTCTCCTCCCCTTTGGCTTTGCTTACATCAGAACTCCCTTATTAGACTTTGTTGTCATTCTTCAGATATTCTTTTCTGAATTATGAGCTTTTTCACTTTAGCCATATTAGTCTGCCTAATTTTGTGTCTGAAAAAAATAAAAACCAATGCTTTGCTGAGATTTCCCAGATTTGACCGCAATGATGGTTTTGTGAGTAATAATCAAAAGTTATTGCTTATTAGAAGGCAGTTCATTTGTGAACTCTGATTGTGGTCTCAGGCCCCAGGAAGCGGGTTTGCACAAATCACATGCAAATCCTTTGCAAGTGGTACTTGTTAGCTTCTTTCAGCTGAGAGGGTGTATGGATATGGAGAAAATCAGGCTGAGGCAACACAGTCCTGTGCAAAGTTCATACATTTATAAATATCAGACAGCTAGCGACCCAAAAATGCTCTTCCAGATTGCCGGTTTCCCTGATACTAAGCTAAACAAAACACAATGCCTGTAGATCCATGAGTCACATGGATTATTAGTGATTTTTTAATCAGGTTTACTGTTGCTTTTTTGCATCAATTATTCTTAATTCAAATTACTCCCTAATCTAATATAAGTAACATTGTCTGTCCCTGGAGTCCTCCAAATATGATAATTGTCTTTGAGAAAAGTACCTCAGGCAAAGAGTGGTTCCAGGTACCAAAGGTGACAAACGTGGAGGTCAGCTGCATAAACACGTGCCCATCTCTTTAAGTGCATATAAGTTTAATTGAGGATCAATTTTAAAACAGAACTGGCACCAAAACTAGATTGTACAATCACATTAGTTCCACTCACTGTTACCTTGGCCACGGTGAAGAGCAGCCTACAGACAGCACCCTGTTGCAAACAGCAGCTTCTGCCTGGACTGCTAAATCAGTCCTCCCTCGTGTAGCCTGCTCTCCAGTTTGGACTAAAATTAATACACAGCCCCACAGAGGGCTAACAAAGGGAAAGCCCTGACTTAGGTGTTAGGCCATTGAAATGTAAGCAGCTGGGATAATGAGGAAAACCCAGCCAGGGGAGCTGGGTGATGAGCGCAGGGGTTGCCTGGAAACAGGCGGCTGATGAAAGCTGATCGGGGAGTCCTGCTGGAGGAGATTGGTCCTTATAAAAGAACAGTAATTTGCCCTTATACCTTAAGTTGAGAGATCTGATGCAGCAAGTGTCTACAGAGATAAGAGGCAACTCTACTTTTTTTTCTCAGTGTAGAGGGAGAAATTATCGTTTTATCTCACCTTGCAGGGAAAAGACTGAGCTAGAGCACTCTGGAGGGTTGTGCTGATCCTCCAAGGGACTCTCTGGGTGCCTCTAAGTACTACATTGAGGCACATTCACTTTTCTACTGCTCTGTGTCCTCTTCTGCTTTTTTCTCAAGCAAAAGCAATCAGGATTTCAAAAGCTCTGCACCATACCTAAGATGCTCAAATTAATGATAAAGTACTACTCAAAAGGCTCTGAACTTCAATGCAGTTCTAAGGACGGGGTTTAAAAGTGTGGGCGCTGCTAGGCTGAGCTTTATACACCTAAAACTGCATGTTCCTGTACCCAGAGATCCAACTGAGTATTTCAAATTAAAGGTAATCTTGCTCACACAGGAAGCTCCCAGGTGACCAGTGACTAGGTCCCCCAGCAGCTATTTAACAGATAGGGTGCAGGAGCTGCTCAGTCAGGTGCTAATATGAAATCCCATGTTCTAGGCTGGGGGATGCCTTCCAAACATTGGGAACTGTTCTGTCATCTTGCAATGGCCTCCACAGGATTTACATTTTATTATACTATAATTCAGTAATATAAATTACTGAATTATAAATACAGCAAAGGGCAAGACCCAAACAGTGGGTGCAGCTAAATTTAAATCTAGGCAGAATGCTTATGAAAATTAAAATTTTTTAATAAAAATATTTTATAAAAATTTTTAAATAAAAATAATAAGTGAGGAAGAGAGGGAAAAAAGCTTAAATTTCTTAGGAACCTGAAATACTTTGGCATGTGACATTAGCCACTATCTTTTACAAAAAGTTAAAACTATATTGCTCTCTGGAAGTACTGCAACCTGGAAATCTATGTATTCCCTAAAACTTGTCAAGATTGTGCAAGCAGGTATTCCTGTGCCTGGTTAAAGAGTTGACTTGCCCAACTAAATCAAGACCGCAGCTGCTCTACCTTCTTTTTTGGCTGTATTTCAAGAGAAAAATAAAACTGATACAGTAACTAAGCCTTGGACAGGTTTTGACAAAAAGGAGTGGACAAAGCCCTGACAGGGAGACTCCAGCTGTGAAAGAGAGCACTGTGTCTCTCTTTCTGACTCACTTTGGCTGCTCCCAGCACACACCAGCTTGCCTCCCTATTCCTCCTGCTCTGCCCCTGGCCATGCTGCCAGACCTCCTCCCTCACACCAGCCTTGGTTTTCACTAAAGTCCAGCATTTGGTACCTCAACTCACTGAATTCTGAAAACTGTCATTCTTTTCTTGCTGGTTTAGTTTTCTTCCAGAATAGTGAACAAAATTAGTTCCAGAGGAGCCTGGAGAGCTACGGAGCAGATGGAAAGTGCATGTCAGGAATGGAGAAAAGACTGGGAAAAAAGAGAAGTTCCTCTTTTGCCAGAAATGCAAGGTTTTGACTGCCTTACTCATGTCAGGTAATTTTATTTTAAATGTTTTGCTAACAGGTCAACTCCTCAAGCTGAGTTTATGCAATTTCAAGTCTGCCTTGATCATACTGATTCTCATTCAAAAGATAGATGCCTAACGTATAAGCATATCACTCCTTGCATGAAAGAACCTTTACTACAGCTTAGAATGAATACCAGAAAGCCCCCAATAAAAATTTCTAGAGATACTCACTCATGGAATTCTGCAGTGTAGTTCAAATTTTGAGCAAATGAATTTTAGTTATAGAGATGTCAAAAAAATCATATTAGACTTGGAACTTGAGCTGTTGCAGTGAATGGTGATATATTTCATATAAGACAGAAAGCAACTTGATGACAGGGTTACCAAAAGTCCTTGATGCAGAGGCACTTAAATGAGACAGTCAAGGCTCTGCCAACACCCTTTGCAGTAAGAACCACTCACCCCCACACAATACTTTGTGTGAATGTCATGACAGAAAATTAATTTCAAAGTTTTCATCTAGCCAATAACTCTTGTGGCAGCTTGGTTTTTCCTGAGAATGTGACTTTGGGAAAGACTTCTACACTGAAAACGGAAGAATTTAAGTTGTGCTTTTTTTCTCTGAAAGTATATTTATTCCATCTTATGATGCTCTTCAAAGAATCTCAGAGACCCAGTGTGTTGTTCTACCTAATTTGAGGCATATATCTTTCTTAAATTTGAGAAAAGTATTGATTTATCTGCTTTCTGTGAGCCAAGGGAGAGATTAAATTTTCTTTGGAATATTCTTCTTGTATTATTCTCTCCCTAAGAATCTTTCATTTCAGTGACTGGAATGTGTCTAGTGGGTACTTAGTAAAGTCTGGAGCAGAAATATTCCTAAATTTCTATTTTATTAACACAATAGCTTTACTTATTCTGGAACTGGTTTTCAAAGTTATTGAGGCATTTGAAAATGAAGATCAACCACAACAGAATTAAAAAATGTCCTTGAACATTCTGAATTTCTATACTGCTGCTGAGAAGTGTCTCACAAACGTGTTTATCTGAATCCTTAGGCATCTGATGAAGGGAAAGGAGTTGAACTCTGATCCTGATGAGTCCCTTCCAACACAGCATATTTTGTGATTCTATGACTTCTTTATATTTCTGTAAACTAGCCCTCTGTTTTGGATTTGAAGCACATTTTAAATATGTTTTGCTTCAAGTGATTCTCAGGTAGCTGGGCAGTGCTATGCCCAGTGGATGTATTTATACATGGATAAACTATTCCTTTAGGATAGAATAAAAATTCAAACATACATTTTTTTTGTGCTCAAAGCTACATGTTTAGGATCACCTGTTCCTATAAATCTTCTGATATTAAGTGGATACAGATGATGAACTGTTCAGTATGATCAGCTGTTTTAACTATTTGTTGCTTCTTGAAGAAAAATATATTTGGAAGTCTTTGGAAGGATGTTTTCTGTTATGAGGTCTCACTTTCCATACTCCACAGACAACCCTCCTACACCCCAGGAATATCAACCTAATAGGTTTCAAGAGGCTTCTTAAAGTTCTGTGTTCTTCAGCCATTCTTCAAGACAAGTCTCTGCATGCAGCTGAGGAAAAGGGGGAATATACTCCCTTTTTGTCATGAGAGCTCAGTCATCCCCTGGAAAACTGTCAGCCATGTTCTGCAGGAGAACCTGAAGGTTTAGGCAGGTTGTTAAGCAAGCACCTCACTTGTTTGTAAAACTGAGATTTGCTCCTTGCCTTTGTTTGCAGTACCCAGAAGATGAGTAAAACAACTATTGCCAACAGAAGTTTGTGCATATGTTTTATGTGCTTATCTGTTTGTGCAAAATGCATCACTTTGAGTGAAACTGAAGCTGAAAGAGCTAAGGTAATAAACAGAGAGATTGCTGTATGCATAGTTAGTGAGCTCATATTTGGTATACTGCATGCTACTCTGAGGTCTGATCTGCTGAAAAATACTGAAAGATCAGTCACGGTTTCAAGAAAAGCCACAAAAATGACTTCAGCTGAAAATATTGAGGAATGCCACCTAAAAGATTACTCAATCATGCTCTATAAAAGGATTGTAGTGGTTTGGTTCGCCAATTCTGAATTTCCCCAATTTGAATCAATCTGAATTTTTCCCGGCCAAATGCACCACTAAATGTGGTGGGTTTTCTCGTGCTGGTTAATCACCAGAGCACTCTCCTGCTGTAAAATAGGATCAACTAGGAGAAAAGCAAAGCAGGCTCAAAACTTCAAGAGAAAGAGAGTTTATTAACAGTAACTAAAAGGGAAAAAAAAGGAAAATAAAAAAAACCAAAACCCTTCAGACCCTTCTCCTCCCTCCACAAACATTTCCTTCCCATTTGTCAATGTAAAGAAATAACACTCAACAATCCCAATCAGTCCATCATTTTTGAAATAGTCTTTTCTCAATTGTCTCTCAGGGAGAGGAGTCCCTCTTGTTCATGTTATGGAAAAGCTTCTCCACAAGAGAAAAGAAAAGTTCTCTTGTGTCTCTCAATGTCCCCACAAGCAACCCGCCCGGGGAAAAATTTGCTTGCAGGTTCTTCCCACCTTCCACGGCTGTCCCAAAGCTGGGAAGGGGCCACAAAGCCTGTGGGCGCAGGGGTTTCCTGCTTTACAGATGCACTTCACAAAAGAAAACAAAGGATCTCCTTCTCTTCTCCCACTGGATCCTCCCAGGCAACAAAAGTCTGCAAAAATCTTCTTCTTCTTCTCCCTGGGGCACAATTTCCTCATCTCTGTTCAAATTCTCATGGGATCACAGCAACTGCCTCACACTGCTCCCTTCCCTTTTGGAGTCCATCTCCCCGACAGCCTTTCATGTGTGTTACAATCAGAAAAGAGTCTTTTTCTCCATAACTCACAACAGGTTTTCAAACCATCTCCTCATCCCTCCCATCTGGGCTTCACTTCTTTCTCACTGACTTTGATGTTTCAATGTCACTCTTTACATTGTCTCTCATTTGATTCTTCTCTCACTCAATTGGAAGGAGGATCGGAGCTCTGAAGGGGTTAACTTCTCGCCCAGGCCCTGCAGAGGTCAGGTGACTCCCACCGCGGGAACTGCGGCGCTCTCTCTCTCTCTCAGCCGCTCTCAGCTGCAGATCTTCGCAGCTTCCTCGGGATCAAATTTCCCGCGCCGCGCCTTCCCTGGGCCGCTCCTGGGCTGCTCCTGGGGGGGGCCATTTTCACAAGGCCTTGGCTCTCCGCCACCCTCCCCGGCCTTCCGGCCGCCAACCGATGGCCTGACTTTTTCCACCCTTCCCCCCGCCGTCCTGCCACCACCTCCGATGAAGTGAGGGAGGGGGAAAAGCCGCCCCACAGCCGCCGGCTGGCCGGGCCTGGGGCAGGGGCCCAGCCCCACCCAGGCCCGGGCAAGAGCTCTCCCCTCTGTGCTCCCTGCCTGGAAAAGAGGAAGCTCCTCCTTCTTCCTCCTGAATTTCTTCACTTGGGATCTCACTGAGCTGCCCATAAATCTGACCATTTCCGGGTAAGCCTCAAACCATGACAAGGATAAAGTAGAGGTCTCTGTGGTCTTTGACGGTCATGAGAGATAAACTTTATCTAGAAATTAAGTGAATACCTGGAACAGAGGTTGTAGTTTATCACCTCACCGTGTGATGAAGTGGGTTTTTATATCCTGAGGGATTATTAAATTAGTAAATGAAGATGATGATTTATTTGTTTAGGTTTTTTTGTTTGCTTTGTTTTGTTCTTTTTCCCCTCCAAAGCATACTCCAGTTACACAGCTAATTGTTAGATTCTGTGGAGGAGCAACAAGTAAATACTATTCCTTTTACTCTGCAAAAGTTATGCAAAATGAACCAGCAGGTTTCTTCTGAATTTCTATTAAACACTGAGAGAACTTCAGTTTAACATCAGGCAAGTAGCAGGGTGTGGTGAATATATCATTACTAATATAAAGAATATTATATATTGTTATCTTTGCAATAACAGAGAAATAAATTCTGTAATGATTTTTCAATATTATTTTGAAAAAGAATTTGTCTACTTTGAATTCACTAATCATTTTTTTCTATTCAGTGGCAAAAGAAGTCCTGTTTCTTTAGTATTTTAGAACTTCTTCATGTTAGAATGGCAATAAATATGCTAATTTTAACTAATATTGGGATTTTGATTTCCATACTTTTAAGTCTGAGACAACTAATTTTTCTATTTTTCACACAGCTTATTGTCAATATACTGAAATATATACAGGTAAAGTTAAGCAATTTACATAAAAAAAGCTAAAATGCCTTACAATACAAAGAAAAGGAATTGCAATAGGAGAAATCCCCGCAAGAAACCTCTTTTCATCTTATCTGTCACATATGCTATCAAAATACACAACTACACAACTTTCTCAAGGATCTTTAGATGTGCAAGAATTTTCAGAGAGCTCAGAGCTGTCTATACATGAGGCTCTGGTCCAACCAGAGAATTTCATGAATGTTCTCTGGTACAAAGAGCATACCTCCATGGGCAGCTGTGACTTAGGGTCTTCATGAAATACAGTTTTGAGTTACCCTCCTAAGGCATGCACTCATCTATTGGCCCAGCCGTCATTTTTGGCGTCCAAAAAAATGCCTTGAACTTGATTGTTTAGGAAGTGGAATCAAAAGCAGGCACATGAGGGATGTTCTTATCTGAGTAGACAGAGGGGAGCTGAAATATTTCCGAGCCTCAGCATCCTCCTCTGCCTGTTTAGCAATACTGCATCCCAAAGCTGTGTGCTGTAAAGCCAGGCCCATTTTCTACTAAGAGAGGCGGCTGCATTTCAGTGATGCATGAAGTAATTCATCAACATAGCTTATAAAGCACTTAGAGCTCCTCAGGGATAAAAAGCACTTAAAAATGTAAGGTATTAGTATTTCTTATGTGTTTAAGTTGTCAAATCTTCTTACTTTCTTATCACTCACATCAGCTTTAAAATTCACTTTTGCAGCGAAACGTACAAATGCTAATTCACTTCAATTAAAAATCTATTGCCTGCTCTTCATTTTTAATGGAGGCAGGAGCCTGGGAGAAATACCCCCCCAAGTCTTACTCATGCAATAGGCTGTAGAAGGCCAGCTTTCCCTGGCATTTCTATCCACGTGCAAGAGCAAGCAGTTCTTTTGACTGTCTGTGATTTAAAAATCCTTTTGCTGGGGTCAAAAAATCATTGGGATTTGTCTACTTTCCTTTTTTGGGATTTGCTGCTGGAATGGTAAGGAACATATGCAAGGGTTTGCTACACACACGGTTTCTTTCCCCTGTTCCACCTCACTCTCCTCCCACTCGACAAGGTTTCACTAAGCATAGGATGCCACAAATGCCAGTTTCTAATCCCTCACCCAAATGTTATTCCAGTTGTTCTTACATTGCTGAAGAAAGCTTGTACAAGATTTTCTAGTTAAGTGCTTTAGTGGATGGCACTGTGGCTGACATTTACATCAGCACTTACTGTGATTTAAAAGGGGGCAGAAGTGATTGGGGTGGGGGGACATTAGCATATGTACCTTCACTGTAGCTGCAGTGATGAAATTGGAATGGGGCTGGATATGGGTAGAGGTTGGAGCACCGCAGTGGAGATTATTTTCCACACAATATTGTATGATTTCGTGAAATACTGTTCACTTTGAATTATTCTGTGAAGTCAGACTGAAAGAAGCTTATTATTACACCAAAAAAAAGCCAAAACAAAATAAATCATTTTTTAAGTTAGATATTTGTGATATTCAAAGCACTATGCTTTAGAAAACAAATATTACAGCCTAATAGCTTTTTTGACTGCTAAAACTGCAAGTCACTGTGCCTTGGAAACCAGCTATAACAGCATGATCTGAAGAAACATTTCTCAGATCTAGCCAATAATTTGCATGTAAAGCATCCTAAGAATGTGAAACCATTTGGTCAATAACCTATATTCTTTAAGATTTATTTCTCTTTTAATTAATACTGAAGCTTCAGTGGTAGAAAAGGAATGCCTAATGATGTACTCTGAGTCTCCTTAATGGAGGACTATCATGGGCATTACCCCATCATAAAAAAAAGTGAGTTGGCATCAGAGATTTCGCTTTGACTCTGAACTTCCTGGGTTTTTCAAGCTCAAACAAGACCCTTAATGTTGCTTTAATGTAGTTTTTGGTTGTATAATTCTTCTTAATTCTGTCCATTGCAGTCCTTTGATACTTTATGAATTACTTATCTTACATTAATAAGGCTTAACATGGAGTATTAACCTCCTATACATTCCTAATTAGTTTTTAATGAATTTTAGTTTCCTTGTTAGAAAAAGAGCTAGCTAGCTAACTACCACAAATTTAATCTCCATTACTGGAGCATAAGACAACCACCCCTGGGGATGCATGTCCTTGAGATTTTCACGTTAAACAGGAAGCTTTATAAAAGAGTCAAAGAAGCTTAATATGTGTGTCTTGGCTTACTCCTCAGCTTTGATGGTGTAACAAGTCTTGGACTATTTATAACTAGTGACACAATACTATATAAACTTTCAGATATTTCTGTAATTTGTTAAGATACTACAAAAATTTAACAGGCCAAGTTGCTAGTCACCTGACAGCTGGAGTAGGAGGAGAAGAGAAGGTGAATTAGTGTATTTTTGTTTTATTTAGTTCAACAATAGCAACAGACATAATATGATATGTAATGGAAAACATAATTTCCTTTTTTTGACATGATAATCACATTTTTTCCCCCTGAATAGTTTTTTTAATGTGGATGAATTTTACAAAATGCATGTATGAGCTGTAATTTTTTTGTATGTAATACAAAGAAATATGTTTTAAGTAATTATTTTGCAAGGGAGACACTGGAGTACAAGTTACAAAAGCCTTTTCTTTCTGTTTGTGCAGTGCTTTAAATAAATATAATTGTGGATAAAATTTATTAACTAGTACACTGGGATTAGTAGAACAAAAAGAACAGCATCTCTTTGTGAACTGTAGCAGTAGGTCAGGAATGAGTTACAGAAGTTTTCACTGGCAATGCACAGGATGTTGCTGAAGCAGCACAAGATTTCCCTGTTGATTTACCAAAGCCCTGCAATTTTGCATTCAGAATATACTGCAGGAGCTTTGTGTCAGTCCCCTGTGCATGACCTGGGGGACTGGAAGAAGCTGTGGCTCTCTGGAGTTGGTGTAGGAGGTTTGCAGTGGGGAGTTCAGTTTCTCACACACTTGTCTGCTCTGACATTGTACATCACACATACAAGTACACAGGCATTCTTGTATGTATATTTTAGAATAGGAAGGCAGCTGAAGAGCTATAATTGAGTGAAACATGTATGTTAAAGTAGGCTGCATTTGCATATGTTGGACAAGTAGACATTTCCTTTCACTAACACAAATTATATTTGATTAATTTTTTTTTTGTCAGCAGACAGAAGCAAAAAATATATTACAGTGTCCCAGACAGTGAAAACATATACATGTAAAAATGCACATTATTAAAACATTTTAAATGCAGAAATCTAGTATGAAATGTAGAAATCCGGTATGAAATGCAACTCAGATTAATTTAAACAGTATTTTTCTGCATCCTGGAATCCTTTCCATAGTATTTTTCCATATTTTCAATTGGAGAAAGTTTATAAATATGCAATGCTAATCATTCGCTATGGGGGATAATTACCACGCTAGGAAAAAACAGATAGCCAAGTGTTTTAACAGCTGAATTTCCAGACCAAAAGCATAGATGCTTGAAGCTCTGCATATCCCATAGATCTTACTGGGACTGGGGCCTGGCACTGTGTTTCAGCATCACTACTGGATTTCACTCATTAATCTTTTACTTACAAATAATGGTAATAAATACATGGTTATCATGCATTTATTAATTAGACAGCACATTGCAAGTTTCATGTTGAGACCCATCACTGTGCAGCAGCTGATGGGAAACAGAACAGCTGAAAATGAAAGGCTCTCCAAATCTATGAAATGCTAGAGGCAACTTAATCACTGAGCCTGACACACAAAGTACAGGCACCATCTCCAGATGTGGTTTAGCTGAGTTCACAACCTTATTAACTTAATTCTAAGGGTTAGCAAGCAATAACTTGTGCAGAGCAAATCATCAATCCTCTCCATTAAAGACTGTCATCAGCCCATGACCCATCCATGACAGGCCTCAAATAGCATAAGCCTTTCTTGCTCTCACTTTGTCTGATGGTTCAGGGAAAAGGGAGTATCCTCTTCATTACACACAAAAAAAGCAGCAGCTTTTGTAAAGTGCTCCTTTTGCCTAAATCCAGCCTCAGGTGATCAGTGTAAGAAGCAAGCCAGTACACTAGACAGCTGCTCTTGGACAGAACTATTCATTCACTTCCTGCCTTCATCAACCCTGGAGTTTTCTGGAGACTTAAACCAGCTATATCTATCTACTTCCCAGTTTGAGAGAAACATCACTTTATCCTCACACAATTCTGAAGATTAGTGTAGAACTTGTACTATCAGAAGGTGCTTACATGCCCTTCCTTCTGTTATGCAGAAGATTCTTACCTCTTTTCTCCCACTGACTGTATTCCTTCTCACTTGAAGAAACCATTGCTGACATAAAAAAATATTTTCACTCTAGTCAGTAATACTTCTTCCAGCATCTTTTTAAATACTCAGTTTCCTGCCTCGGAATACTCATGTCTTCTGTTAAAGACAGCAGATACAGACCTGCCTAGGATAAAGGTGGAAGCCAATGAACTTTTTCAAAGTTCCTTTGCTAAGCCTTTTGCTCATCTGAGGTCTGTGCTGGTAGGGACAGACAATATTTTCAATGATAGTAACAATATATGGGGCAAAATCAACCTCTTCAAAGACACTATTTTCTGTAAAAGAAACATATATACACCAAAGCTAGCTTTAAATACATACCAATACTGAGCAGCATAGATTTTTTTTTTTTACAGGAAGAATGGCTAATGTACATGTAACATAACTAAACATGTTACATTACATGTTTAGTCATGACTCTCAAGTATATGCTTTATTACATTTAAAATAATTCTTGGCAGGAATTTTGACTAATCATAAACACACTTTTTCTGTAAAGCACAGAAAAGCTTCTACAAAAGACTACATCACCTTCTTGCAGTGATTACTACAGAGAATTCTGATACTTCTGTAATACTACTTCTTTCCTTGACTATCACAGCTGAATTGGCCAAAGGTGCAATCTTTCAAGCTATATCATGTACTCATTCTAAAAGACTAACCCAGCACTACAGCTTTTCACAAATTTGGGTACAACAGCACCAATAAAAATGTAAAAATGAAAAATGCAATTTTTAAAAAATGGTGGCAACAGCCTTAAGTGTTAAAACTGACACTGCAGCTTTTTGCAAGTCTTTCAGCAAATATTGATCTTTCAAGATTTTTACAAGCTTTGAAATATGTGACAAAATCTTTCTAATTTAGACCGAACTTTTGCCTTTTGAATACATTTCTTACTGAACAACTTGAGAAAATTGTCTAATAACTTACTTATAGGAAATGATAAGAATCAAATTAAACATAAGTGCATATTGCCATATAGATGCTCATGCTTGAAAAAATTGCCTAATAATTTATAGGAAATGGTAAGAATTAAAAGAAACATAAGTGCAAATTGCCACATGGATGCTCATGCCTTTTAAACATAGTAACAATTTCCTAGGAGACAGGAAGGTTCAGGGTACTGCTACAGTCACTACGTGTGGACTACCCATCAAAGATAATTTTTGAGGACAGATTTAATTAAAAGTTGGAGTATTGGAATTGGAGCAAGGATGTGTGTATGTGTGTGTGTTATGGACAATCTTCACAGCTGCTTTCTGACCAAAATAATTCCATGTTTCTGAAAGGCTTCAAAGAGGAAGATGAAAGGAATAAGGAAGAAAAGAAGAAAAAGTAGAATAACTAATGAGATGTTGGTTTGGGATAACAAGCCTCTCCATCAGAATGAATAGGTAGTTGGCAGGTGATAAGCATGTTCAAGGGGAAAAAATAAAAAGAAAATATCTTGACATCAATGATTTCCAAGGTGTGTATAGCAGTTCCTTCAGTGTCTGCTTCTGTTAGTGGAGTCTCAGCTTCAACCTGGCTTCCCACCCTACATTTCTTTCTTCCTTGAGCTCTCAGTGTCTTCAGGGAATTCTTCTCTCATTGAGATGATTGCTGTTGTTTGCAGATTCTTCTCTCAACAGTTTCAGGATGACAGGAACTATATAATGTTTTGAATGTTATTCAAATGAGTTCTTGACATGACACTGAGTCCTCAGGAGATTATTGAGGTGGAGGCTAGTGATTCAATGCTAAAATCAGCAACACTGATTCTATCCTTAACACTACCTGATGATATGATTTTACCTTTTGACAAGTTTGTGGTTTTCTTTTTTTTTTATCTGTAGCATATTATACTTTGACTTTCCCCATTTGGTATTATTCTCATCTTGATCCATTCAATCCTGTGAAGAGTTTTGCTGCATATTTGTGATTATGGCCAGACTTGTTCTTTGAAAAATCTGAATCACTCAAAGGTGCCATGCCCATTTTTGTTTTGCTCTGTCACAATCACAAACACATAATTTCTGAACCACAAGTAAGCAAGGTTGTTGATTTATGAGAAAGGTCATGGCATATCCAAGATGCATAAATGCTGATGTTGATCCCAGGGGTGGAATAGATAGGTGCATACTTCCAATGGTGCTTCATCTACTTCCCTGTTTGCAGTCTTCACAGTACTATCATAACATTGTTATTTAACAGATTGGAGACAGACTTCACACTGCTGAATATTCCAGTGATCTCTTTCCAAAAGTGATGAATGGAATGGGACGGTTGAAAAGGCATCTGTGCACAACCCCAGTGTGTTCACTGCTCAGTTTTTTGCCAATTTTGCCAGTAGGCTCCTGAACTTTCACATCTAAAATGTTTAAGGAAGATCTCAATTTATGTTTATTCATGTGTCATTTTCAAATGGCTTTGGATAGCATGGTCTGAAATCATAGACTCAAAATAAATCTGGATGCAGAAGTTTAGAACTTCTGAACTTTGGTTTGGATTGGTTTATTTCATACGGATAAAAAATAAGAAAACACTAGAAATCCAAAAGCAGAAAGAAAATTATGTGTAGATCTGTTACTAAAGTGGAATAGTTCAGTGATTGAAACCTTATAAAGACACTTTGCTATTGAAAAATCTTCTTAAAATAAAAGAGCTCCTGCTCATTTCAGATTTTAAGTGGAGGCCAACAACATTATTAGAAAGGAGAAAGAGAGAAAGAAAGAGAGGGACCAGTATGGAAAATATTGAAAATTAATCAATAAAAGTGCATTAAAAAACCCCTACAAAGCCAAAACATAGAAAAACAACAGCAACAACAACAACAGAACAAACTGTCTGAAAAAAAAAGGAAAAGGCTTGCCTTTCTATTTAGCATATCCAGCTTCCTGAAAAATTATTTATACAATAATCTGCATTTTAAATACAGAAATCAGAGAAGCATCTTCCGATATTGCTACAAAGATTTCCTAAATAGAGAGGCAGTTTTCCTCCTCCCCACCCTGACCAAATAAACAAATTAAAATTTAAGTAGCATACTCATTGTCCATGGAAACATCTTTATACTGGAAAACTACTGGACTGCTGAAGCTTACAGTTATTTGCTTACTGAGATATTTAACATTCTAATTTACTTGAAATCTTGTCATAACAGAAAAGACTCTGACAATTGGTAGAGCAGAGCAATTTATGAATAAACTGATAGTACCAGTAATATCTGGGAATCTGATCCATATGTAGTAAATCACAGGACAAGCCTGCAGGTTCCATACAGCTTTTTTATTCTGCAAACAAGAAGGGTAATGGAACTGTAAAATGCAAATATTTTTGTTTTAGCTAGTAATAACACAAAAAACATGACACATTAAATTCTTATTCAAGTCTACAGCTTGCTCTCTCTATATTTTAAACAATTCTCTTGAACATGTATCTCTTGCCTAGTTTAAGTTACTACCTGTATAATTTATTCTCAGAGGGACCACAACTCTGAGTCAGGGAAAAGGAATGCTCCACATGACTCATTGCTTTGAATAATTTTTTTCAGCTAGTGGTCTCCACTTACTGAGATACACTCAAATTAGCCTAAAAAAGCTTTTTCCCTTAAAGAAATGTTTAAGTTCTTTACAAACCATTGCCATTATACCACAACTTGTACTGATTTTCTTCCCATTCAGATGTATGACAGAGTATAATTTAAGTATAACAGGCAAAGTTTGAGGTCCAATCCATCCCTGTATTTATGGGATTTTCAGATCCTTAGCAAAAAGCTAGTTTCACATCAAGTTGACCTATTGAGTCAAACTGTCAGTATGATTCTTCAAAGGAAGGAAAAAGAAAGAATAGCTCAAAGCAAGTGATTTCTATTCCACGAGATCTCATTAACTCAGCTTTTTCTACCAAGGGTGTCAGGCAGTACTGTAGTGCAGACCACTGCATCTATTAAAACTTTCCTTAATAGCTGAATTGCAGGGTAATTTAAAGGTAAACCAATATGGGCTGAATGGAATTGTAACCTAGACACTTCCCTTTAAAATTATTACTTGAACAAATGCTCAGTCAGAGAGGAACTGTTTTTCTCATAATTTTTAATTCAGAAGAAACTGAACTATTTATTAATTTCACATGAATTTTTTTTTTTTTTAAATCCAAAAATTTGCCTGTCTTAATATAACAATGTCAACCTCATGGACCAAATCTTACATTCTTCTTTTGAAACATTCCCTGAAAAAATTAGGTATCTAATTTAGGTGGCATTTCAGCTATATCTTATATTATTTGACTTGGAGTTACAAAACGAGGTACTCTGTTTACCTCATTCAATGGTCTAAATCTAGGCAGAGAACAAATCCAAAAATGTTACAGCTGTAGATTTTATTTAGGTGCTGTCCATCAATCTCCACAGATAAACCCATCCCACTGGAGTGAGGGGCAAGATTACTCAAGCATACAAATAATCAACAGGAGGTTTTCCAGCCTTCTGAAGCCAAATCTGTCTGATCTATGCCTGACTTATGGATCTAGATGCCCTGGGGTCTGTCTGTAATTGCAGATTAAGCAGACATCTTCAATTTTTCTAAAGTACCTAACACAAACCAATGGTAAAACACAAGCTGGCTGCATCTTAATCTACTGGTAAGAGTAATCACCAAGGGAGCACACAATGCTTCTATCTTCTATTCTCGGGAAGGTTATACATTTTGCAACATTAAATAGAGAAGAAAAACAGGCTTGGGAGAAGCTTTTTTTCAGGGAATGGATGCATCAATCAAATGTACGGATCCATACAACTCGTAGCCCTGAAAGTGGTCCAGACAGGTTGATATCTTGGATTTTGAAGTTGTCAGCAGTTTTTTGGTAGATTGCAAGTCAGCTAATGTCAATAGAAGCTGCAGGACAAGACTGTAATTCAAGATCATATATTGACACTAATATCACAGGTTTTTTTGTTGTTTTTTTTTTTAAATACCAAAATAAATATTCTATCTTCTGTGTTGCAAACAATGAAAAAAACTACATGCTGCTCAAAGGGAACCTGATGGAAGAATTGAGATATGGATAATACAAAGGATTAGAGAGTAATATCATATCTTTAGCTGATTAGAAAGTCAAAAGAACAGGGGGGAAGAGTTTAGATTTGAGGTCTTGAAGACAGAGATTAGTAAAGGGAATAACTGTTGACCTTCATTTATAAGTAATATCCCTTTTTTGAGGAAGAAAAGTCCACATGAAGGCATCACTACTTGTAACCATATGAAAGGATACTAATGCTGTTCTTTTCTGCACCTGATGGTCAGCATGTACCAATAAATTAAAGACTGAGTAAGACTTTCTATTGAGTATCTAATACCTGTATGGTAGTGAATAGCTGAGTTTTAGATCTATGTCCCAAGCGGAATAACATTTAGAAAAACATAACAAAGAACTTAACCTATCACTGCAAGTCGACTTAATTTTCATTATTTATAAACTTTTTTAAAGAGAAAAATTTAAATCCTATGGTATAAGAAAGTAAAAATGTAGCAGCTATGTAAACAAGTAATTTTGTATTTGAACCAATTAAAAACATAGCATGCAGTCAACCCACAATTACAAATCTGGTTAATGATGCATGGTAAGAGCACAATTTTTTCCATGTGATTTAAGAAGAAGCTTATCTAGGTGACATGATATAGCTTAACTGATATGAATCCATATTCATTACTTCCATTATTCAGGATAAGACCATGGCAACAAACGTAAGTCTAGAGCCTGACTGTCTAATTCAGTAGGAGAAAGAAAATCTGTGCTTTGAACTTGATACTTGTTGGGTTTAATGCTGTCAGTAGCAAAGATTTCTCTTTAATTCGAAAAAGGCTAATCACAATAAAAAAAGGTGCCATGAGTCAGCAGAGGAGTGGCCACTGCTATGTAAAGAACTGGGGCTACTTTGGTCTCCTAGAGAGAATTTGAAATAATGGATTAAACAGAACCATCAGAAAAAGGTACCATCCATCTGAAAAACCCCATCTCTGTGATTATCCATATTGTCACAATCATCCACACTGTCCTACTGACAGCACCAAGCCTGGTACTGTTTTGGTTCAAGCCAAAGAACATTCTGTCTTGAGTCAACAAGCATTCTCATTGCACAGTGTTGATACATCTGATATGTTCTGCAGAGGAAAAGATTTACAAGAACACGGGCAGTGCCCTACCAGTCAGCCTTGGCGTCAGAGAACGGCCCCTGCTACACTCGATGGTATAGAAACAGCCCTAGGAAGGAACTGTCCCTCAAAGTTCGTGAAACAAGAGCTCCAACAAGTGTTTAGAGGATGAACAAGGAGGCAGCATGATGCATGGTTAGTTGTGTCCCCTGCACTT
Organism: Dicaeum eximium; assembly: GCA_013396995.1. NCBI lineage: Eukaryota > Metazoa > Chordata > Aves > Passeriformes > Dicaeidae > Dicaeum > Dicaeum eximium. The sequence goes on from VWZP01002900.1 coordinate 401,015, forward strand.
TGGTAACTTTGACCTTGGTAACTTTGCTCCTCAGACACAGCAAAGCCTGATAGACCATCTCAGGCTTCTGTGGTTATCTTTAAGTTGCACAAAGTGCCAAATTCATACATATGCAATAGAAAAGAAATGGCATTTCTCCATCCATCATGCTATAAAAATAGCACAGGAAGCTCAGATAGGCACAGAAGTCTAATGAAAAACTGTAACTCCTCTAGCCTGTGTTTCAGGGTAATTTGCACAGACGTGATCTGCTCGCTGTCTGTGATCACACCACAGTGGAGTTGAACACTGGTGGAATTGAAGCTTTGCTTCTTCCATTGGACACTAAGCATCCATTTAAATTGAAATTACTATCAAGAAGAAATTTTAAGTCAGAAGATAACATTAAAATAAAAACAATAAAGAAATCATAATGATCTTCTTTTTTACAACTTTTTATGTCTTTAGTCTTTCCAGTTTTCCTTAAATGCTGTAAATTGTTAAACAAATTTTTAAAAAATAATTATAATTTATATACTTATCTTCTATTTTTAGGTCTCAACTTCTTTTAAATTTGGAGAGGATTTACAAAAGTACTGTTATAAAAAATCCAATTTATAAAAATACTGTTATTTATGTGAGCTTGTCAAAGTATAAACAATCACACAGTATTTTTAATTTGGGACATTTGCAGTTAAGCTAAAACCCTGAGTAGTTATTGCTCCATAGTTGTTTCTGTAAATCGATCTCATAACTTAATCTGAGGAAAAATCCAATGAAGGAATGGATTTTTAACATCAGAGGCTCAGATGGATTGATTTCCTTACTGTTTAAGCATTTTCAAGAGTAAACATCTGAACTTATGCTCTGGACTAATTATCTTCTTTTCTAGCATCTTGATTCAATTTGGACTGACAGTAATTTGAAAAACATTCCTTATTCCCTTATCTTTTATATTGGACATTTATTTTTCTCTTTAATTGGTTTCAAAAAAAGGTTCTATGACATAGTTCAAATATTATTATCAATGTCTTTAAACTATTCTTTATTATAAGATACTTTTGTTTCCACTGAATTTACTTCATTCTCTACTTCATCCTAACAGAATATATTATCTCTAACACCATCCTTTACACCTCTGTTGATCCTGCTGATGGGAATTATCAGTAATGTAGTTTTGACACATGACATTAACCAAGTCACACCTGAAGAACTCTGAATGAGATAGCAACCCTCTTTATATTTATTATGATGTCACTTGGCTTGTTAGTCATGCTTTAATCATTAAATTTATGTGCTCTTGACTAAGAAAAGTTATATTTTCTTCTTTTTAATATGTATTATTCAATACTAACAATGTATTGAGCTTTTAACTAGGCTAAAAATAGTCTTCCTAATTAATACATTGAGAGAATTTGGTAGATTCTAGCTGAAACAAATTTAGGAATCTGAAAGGAAGTATATAAAAAAGGAAGATCCATTTCAGAAAATAGGAACATGGGAACAGGTTGAAGAAGAAACAATTCTTTGTAGCTAACAAAAAGAATATTCATAGAACAATGACTCCACATAAGCACAATATAAATCTGAGTATTTCATTCACTCAAACCACACGAGTAAGTGGTTTGCATCTCAACTCTCCAACCTGGACCTTCTTTACAACCAAGGAAGAGAATCAGGCTGTTCTAAAGTGCGATTAATCTTTACTACAGAATTAATGGCACTTTAGAATTAAAGGTTAGACCAGATGATCTTTTGATGTCCTTTTCAGCCTGGGTTGTTCTATGGTTCTATAAATTTACTTTTCTTCTGTAAGACATTGACAATAAACAGGGTTCAGAAGATCAAGTTGGATCTTTGAACTGAAGAGATGAATCTCATTCTGCATCCCTAAATTCCACATAATAGAAAAATACTTTCATTTGCTTTTTTTCATACTTTCTTTCCAGTACTTTAAAGTAGCCCTGCTATAGAAAGCCCACATTAATATATCCAAATACCCACCATAATTTTTGGAAATTGTGATGACAAGCAGTTGCTATGCTCTGATGAAAATCACTATTTACTAAAAATCTAGTGCCTTTGTAATTCAGGGCTTTTTGAGGAGGGAGGCTATGGGGTTTTGTTTGGAGCTTTTTGTTTATTTTGTGTTTTGGGTTTGTTTTTTCAGGTTTTTTTAAACAAATCAGAAATCTCTTCACATCTTTGGTACATTTCTGTATTTTCTATGTTCACGTGAAGATAGATATAACACGCAGCCTAAAATTAACCACACATCTGCTTTTTCACTCCACCTCAACCCCACTGCAGGGGGACAGGAGAGAAATCAGAACATCAAAAGTAAGAAGAATCAATAGTCAAGGTAGTTTAATAGATGAAGAAACAAAAAAGGAAGAAAAACAAAAAAAAACCAAAGGATGTGTTGCAAAGGCAACTACTCGCCATCACCCACAAACAGACTGATTACCAGACACTCTCTGAGCAATGGCTATCTTCCTTAAAACACTCTTCCTTCAGGTTTTTTTGATGAATGTAAGATGGCATATCCCACTGGCCAGTTTGGGTCATTTCTCCTGGCTGTGTCCCCCTCCAAACTTTCTGTGCACCCCCGGCCAACTCGCTGGGCATATAGAGTGGGAAAAGAAAAAGCCTTGATGCTGGGTAAGCACTCCTCAGCAACAGCCAAAACAATGGTGTGCTACCAATGCTGTTTTAGTCAGAAATCCGAATTACAACAATATGAGCCTGCTATAAGGAAAATTAACTCTGTCCCAGACAGACACAGTACAATCTGTAAAGTCATAATCATTACCAGTGAGATGATTACTCACCAACCTACTCATGCCTGTAATTTATTCCCAGCAAACATGTGTATTTGCATGAAATTAAGTTAAAAGGTGTCAGTAATTTAAAGGGAAAAATTATTATGTTGTAATCCCAATACCAGCCATTACAAAGCAGAATAATGATTACCTTTACAGAAATCTAAACATATCAAAATACAGAAATGCATTTGAAAGACTGAAATAATTTTAATCCTGAATCCTAGTATTGTGCAGAAAATACAAGACAGTATCTGAGAAAATTTCGTATTTGTATTCAGATTAAATTGCATGTATTAAAAACAAGTGCCTTTCATAATCCTTGTTCTTTTGTGATTGAAAGAAGAAATCTTTCATTTATTTGAAAGATACCAGGAATACTTGTGAATATAGCTATAATAAGTACTGAATAACACAATTATGAAATATTTTTCTTCTTTGCAAGAATGGGGAAAGAAAGAGAAAAAAGTAATGTTTTGGGGAAAGGGACAGTTTAAAGATTTTACAGTTCATACCTAGCTGACCTTCAATTGAAGGGCTATACAGAGAAAAAAAACAATGATGCTACATAAACACTCAGAGCTCTTGGTGGTGGATTACATCTTAATGATTTTCTTCGGGAGCGAGTCCCAGAGCCAACCACTTAACATGACCATGGAAAAGCAACAAATCTGTATGATGAAAACAACAAATTTGCAAAAGGACCCTACTAATTTATAGATTTCGCTAAGTTGTTTTATTTCCACTGAAAAGATTCTTAACAACAAAGATAACAGAATTATAGAATCAAACAATAGCTTGGGATGGAAGAGATCTTCAAGGGTCAACTAGTCCAACCCCCTCTCTAGACAAGGACATCTTCAACAAGATCAGGCTCCTGAGTCCCATCTAGGATAACCTTGAATGTTTCCAGGGAACATGTTCGGTGAAATATAAATAATGCAGCTTCAATTTTATATGCATCTTAGTTCAGTGCTATGTACTATATATTTGCACTGTCATTATTGTTGTTTATTCTCATAATCCAGATTCTTGAGAATTCAAATCAAACATCATCGCTTCTAAACACTACCAAGTTAGATCTTTTCTTTTGACAGCCACAACCAGCCATGTCACACTTATTTTTGAGGCATCCCTGATGCCTTTATTGCAACTCTTGTATTCTTGAAGCCTCATGTGCTTGTCAGCGTGGACTGACACTGCTGTCAAACTGCTACAAATGACACAAAAAAGCTAAATCAAATAAACGTAACTCTGTCTATTCAGGTGTGCCTCTCAACCAGACAAAGCAATCTCATCCATTAAATTGTATTGATAAAACACAGTAAGACATTTTGTTTTTTCTTGTTACTTCAAATGTCTGTATTTGACAATTACTTGAACTGTGGTAAAAGACCCAGACTGGCTCATACAAGGCCAGAGGATTCAAGAGCCTTTCAAAATCAGATGTGCCTTTTCTGTGCCCCCAAGTCACAAAGAGGTGGAAACTCATCTGGCATTGACCTGGTTCTGGACCAATGTACAGCCTTTTATACAGAATTCCATTCAATTTCTTTACCCTCCTCTGAGATGGTGCAACAATTTTTTCATGCTTAAAATTTCTTCTAGCTCAAGGTTAGGGTGTCACACTTGAGTGGCAATGGATCAGGGGTAGTTGAATCTGTTTACCTTGAAAATGCCTCAAATGATGAAGAACAGATTCTGTCGTAACCAACTGACTTTTCTGATCTTCATTTTAAGAAAATAAAAATGTCAATAACTAAATTTTTCTTTCCTAGTTTAAGCTATTAAGACTCTAATTCCTTCTTCAAAAATATTTCCTGTGTTCGTCCGTTCCATCTCTAATAAATTAAAACTGTATGTAGAAAATTAATTACTAGGTACCTAAAAACAAGATGTTTGCTAGAAAGCTAGACAGAGAATGCTGTCAGCCTGGACAACAGAAAGACAAAATAAAATGTGTCTCCTATCATCCATAACAGGAGTAGCCTGTAAGTAAAATGAAAGAAAATCCTTCCATGCATCATTTGTTTAACTGAGATTATTGTATAAACATGAGTGAAATTAGACAATTAATGGCAGATCTTTGAGGCGTATGTCTTCACAGTGCATTTATACTCAAACAAACAAACAAACAACAAAAGGCACAGTGCAGCTGTTTACAGCAAGGAAAAAGAAAAACAAGGCCAGTAAAAGCAAACCTTTAGTTTTCCATACTGAAACATTTGCTCAAAGTAAAGCCAGAAATTTTCCTTTTTACATAGTGAAGCATGGCCACTTCACTGTGCACATCTTAAGCTTAATTTCACTTTAGTCTTGAAAGTGGTCTTCTAGAATGTCACAGGAGGAGAAGCCCCACTTAATTATTGCTTTTTCCAGCTTGGCCAGTAGTGTAATGGACTATGCATTTAGGAAAATGCTGTTTTCATGGATTATACTAGCACAAGCATTAGCATTTTTCACTCCTGTTCCAGCAGCCATATATAAGGTAAAAGGCTTAGATCGATATAAAAAGGCTTTCAGAATTTCAGGACTTTGGCCTACAGATGACTCTGATGGTGCACCACTGAACACTAACCTCTGAATGGCACACTGCAAACTGTGAGTAAAGGGTGCACAACACAAGGAAAGAAAAAGTACCCCAGTGGTAGATCTGTTGCCATGTGGTGGCACAGGTAATCTGGTAGGCAGGCAGCCTTCAGTAGTTTTATCATGTAGATCCTTCTGAGGTTGTTGAACTGGTTTTACACCACTACAGTTTTACTAGCAGGACGCAAAAATACATTAAGGCATATAATTCAGCCTCTCTGATTCCTGCCTTCCTGTGCTATTATTTTACTGCTCTCCAATTTTAACTAGACAACTACATTTCTGAGAATTGAGCAGTATTAATTATTAAATATTAAATATTAGGGCATAGAAAGAGGGGATAGTGGCATCAGACATATCTAGACAGAGATGAAGTACCTATTCTAGGATAATTAAGAAAGCTCTGTTTACAAATTAAGCTTTTGACTGAGGCTAATAATTCTAAACTCATCAATATATATTCCACAAAAACACATTGCTACAACACTGCTTCAGAGGACCCTCCCAGAAAAAAAACCCTACTAATTTATATTATTCAAAATGCTACTGTATTTCTGCATATAGAAGCCACAGAATCACAGGCCAGCCAGGGGGCTGGTATAATCTGGTGCATTCAAATCATGCAAGCAGCTGTGGCCATCAAGATTTCAGTATTTCTATATTATGAGGTTCCAGAGCAATCTGTTGAGGGATGACAATGGTTTCAAATCACATTAATACAAAGGTAGCAATAATAACTGGAATTGTCACAATTTACTAACAAATAGTGAAGTACAAATAACTGGAAATAGGATGGAGAAAGGAAAGAGATCTGGGCTAGTGGAAAGAAGATGATTACACTTTAAAGCACTGCAATGAATTTATCATTACTGACTTCAATCTCAGATCATTTTATTCTGAATGTTGTTTATTATGTCTCTGTTACCAGGGAGCTTACCCAATTTGAACCTCTGACATTCTCATCTCTGGAAACTGCTGGAGAATTTTTTGCATTCATTAACCTTAATATGCTTTTATCGGCCTCAGAACTAAAAACAAACAAACAAAAAAGCAGCTATATCCTGAGCAGTAAGAGGTTCAGCTGCAAAAACCAGTCACTGAAACAAGAATAAAAGGTGACAGTAAAAACTGGTTGATGAACTAGCTAGTGAGAGAAGACTTGAGTAGAAAGGACTGAGACTGGAATAAAGTAATCAATTACCAATGGCCAACGGGCATTTGATATTTGAAAAGAAGAGAGATTTTCTTTTTTAGCTGTTGCTTTCCACCCCCCATATATACAGAACATACTTTCTTATATGAATTACTGTTTTCATTTTAAGGGGAAAAAACCAAACTGTTACAAAACAAGCAGACAAACAAAAAAACTCTCTAAGAAAAACACTATGGACAGCTGTTTTGTACTGGATAGCTTTCAAAAGGTGAAGATGCTCAACAGGAAATATCATATATTTCAAACATGTAAACAAAAATTTGGTTGTTTCTTGCCTCATGAGGTATCCTGAGACATTAAATTCTGAGTAACATTTTTGCCCCATTTTTTGCTGCCATGAAGCTTAATTTACAACCCAAAGTAAAACAATTCTGTTCATTTAAAAATCACAGCAGGAAAATTGTTATTAATTTCCAAAAGTTTTATAAAAATATTTAAAATGAAAGTTAACATTCTGAATACACAACAGACTTAAAAAATGCTTACTGAGCCTCAGAAGGTCTATGGAATGACTCAGTAAGTCTCTGTTAGGTGTCTCCATTCTGTGAAGTCAGTCTTTACCCTTCTGCAGTGGGGATTTAATGTTGCTGTCACTCACACCACACAGATTCTTACTTGTTTGCACATTCTGATCTGAGACAATTATTTCCTGTGGAAAAGTCTGGGTGACAGCGTTCATGCCACTATGTGGATACAATCTAGCATGTCAAACTCAGTCCAAGCACCCTTCCTGTCATTGATAACTAGTACATTTCAGTCCTAATGTAACTTACCTTGAAATTTCATTTTATTGTAGCATCTCTCTGCCAGCTGAGTAAAATAAGGATGCCTGAACTAAGAGCAGGAGGAAAGAGGAACAGGAAAGCTTGCTGTAAACAGAAAGTTTACCATTAAGAGGCCCTTCTGGTTACTTTCTGAGAGTACCAGGCATATGATAACAGATGTAAACCCTATTTTATAAAGTAATAATCATTTAAACTTGATTTTTCACTGAGGGAGCTCTCCGTGATTCTGATTTATGAGCTGCTTGAGACATAAATTTTAGAATGGTGCAGATGAGGCAACTGCGAGTTGAAGAAATAACATAAATAGATACATGATTTATCAAAACTTTCATGATGTGTGGCACATCAGAATAAATGCAAGATGCCTTATTGTCACAACCATTTCTCACTAAAAGACCAATTATCACACCCAGAACTCCTTCAGGAACTCAATTCTGATCTTCATCTTCCTACTGCATGCTAGACTGAAATTATGAAAAGTATACTATAAAAAGAATGTTTTGTGTGCTTTGAGGTTTTAATATTTCATTATCACTTTTACAGTTTAGGAAAGTGTGCTTTTATTCCTTTATATGCTTTCTACCTGGTGCTGTATGTTTGGGCCACAGAAACAACTCTAAGAAATAACCTCAGAAGAAGTAATTTTTCAAATGTTTTCCTTTAGGCAGAATTAAAATAATAAAACAATTTAAACGTTCATATTTTTTTTTTTTATTATAAATAATGTATGTAAAAATACTAAAAGTAACTGAAGTTTGATTTTTCACTGCAAACACATTTACTTCAGTCTGTATTCGAAAAAGGTGTCACGCCTCCAAGTTCAATGTCTTGAGATTTGCAAGGTCCAAGAAGAAGCCATTTCAAAGATACCTGAATCAAAAGACAACCTGCAGAAGTTTTCTACCACCCCTTTCCAATCAATGCAAGTTATTAATATACTGCAAGTAAAGGAGTACAAGCTCCCTGGGAGAGTTCTGTAATTTTACCTGCACCCTAAAATCTGAAATTTCAATCCTCACACCATGTCACAGGATAAAATAATGACACTTGACTTCAGAGAGCTCTTTCAGTCTGTTATGTATTTCATCATTTAAGGCTTAGTCAGTTAAGCTCTCCAGCTAGTGAAAAAAATCCTTATGCTGACCCTGTCTCTAAAAACAGTTAAATCTAATGAAAGGTTCCTGCATGTTTGAAATTGCAAAATCACTCAGACACTGAAACTGTGAAGTGGGTTTGAGCTTCCAGAGCCACCTGCTGAGTATCTCCACAAGTGGTAAGGGAGAGCTAACAGCTTCACAAGGGTTTATTGAAAAAAAAAAGACCACTGTGGAGAAGACTCTCCTGCACCAGCCAGTAAAAGTGCTGACTGCAGGTGTTTGATCTCCTGCTTGTATTCTTCCTTGTTTGTGTGCCTGACCTAGTGCTGAGAAAAGGTGTCTCTGTCTACTCAGGAGTGAATCCATTGCACTGACTTTCCACCAAGGGATTCTTAGGGTTTAGGCATATAAGAGCCTTCTTTTGGTCTTTTTCTCTTTTTTTTTTTTGTTTTGTTTTGTTTGGTTTGGTTTTGTTTGGTTTTTTTTTTTGTGGGGTTTTTTTGTTTGTTTTTTTGTTTTTTTTTTAGTTTGTTTGTTTAGGGGTTTTGTTTCATTGGAGTTGTTTTTTTTTTTTCTTTGTTAAACCTTTAGCAACATGGTGAAAGGAATATGAGATTTGTGGCAGTAAAAAGGGAGACAAGGAAACAAAGTCTGTAGCCTTGTGCAGTATTGTGATAATCTGTCATATAGATGCCACTGGTCCTCAAGAAATCAGAAGACGCTCTGTAAAATTACTGCAAAGAATAAGAAAAATGACATCTAAGCACATACTCCCACGTAACTGGCACATGTCACTGCCTGTACTCGGCTCTGATTAGAACAATTACATTACCCATGTGAAAACAGAAATAAAAGTGGGATTTCCTAAACAAATACTCACAGACATCAAAAGCAGCAGAAGACAAAATGGCCTGTGAATATTTCCAAACATGTCCTAAATCACCAGGCACACAGTCTTGTGCTTTCTCCTGTCCTCCTCCTTTCAGTAATGCTGGAGTCACTCTGGAAAGCAGCCTTGCTCTCCAGGGTGGGAGGAAAGCACAGCAGAAGAAGCTCCTTGCTGCCATGATTATATTTCTTCTGGGATGTTTCTTCATCCCTGGAGTCCTTCAATCACTGTACATTTTATCCTTTTGTTCCAGCATGGGCACAGCTAGCTCTCCTTTCTCTCTGAACCTACTTGCAACACAAAACCAGTTGCAGATGAATTTTAAGAGTGGTCCCATGATGTTGGGAGGCCAAGAACGGCTCTCCTCTGCCCATGCCCAGAGCCTGGAGAGGCTGGGGTGGAAGGAGAATGTGTGCTGTGCCTGGCACTGGTGTTTCACCAGGAGCAGAGCACTGCTGCAGACCAGCTGCGGGGCTTTTATCGCCGAGCAGAAAGGCATGCAGTGACTTCGAAGCACTGCCCAGGTTAGGCAGCTGCTGAGCAGGGGGTGTGTGGATTGCCTAGATACAGCCCTAAACCCAGAGTAACTGGCTTCTAACAGGAGAGCCAATTCTCTGTGATGTCTCAATGTGCCATTTACGCTGTGCCACCAGGGAACTCAGACGTGCTGCACTTGCCTACCTGATAAATTCTCCTTTGATTCTTACCAGATCGCCTATTAGTTAAAGCAGTACAAATGTAATTCATGTGGTTTCTATACCACCTGCATATTCACAGTTCTGCCATGAATTGAGATTAATAAAATGGAATAAAACTTTTACAAACATTGATTTTATGGCAAATTGCCTCTGGGGAAAATCACGTCTTTTGTTAAGGCAACAGCCTTCTGCCAAATGGAAATCATGTCGCTGAAAATCCCCTTCTGCATTGTCCATTTAATCTCTGCTTGTAATTTTTGCAGGGGTTTTTTTTTTTTTTTCAACTTTTATGTAAACAATAATGCTCTCAGCATCCAAGGATAATGCTGGAAGACATCCAGCAATTGAGTATATACAAAACAAGAAATATTAAATACTGTTTTGTTTTTTTTTTTTCTATTCTATGTGTCTGCTCTATATGGTACAAGTTAAACAACCAGTCTTAAAAAATAAGGTTAGGATCATCTATTGCAAACCATGGCAGTGTTTAGTATTACAGTGTGTAGTATTTTCATTTACAAATATTACTTTTATGAGGACATGTGTGAAATAAGATGGCAAAATTAGATGGAATCTTTATTAATGCGAATCAGTAGCATTAAAAACAACTAATGTATAGAACATAACTTACCTGTCTGTAAATTTTAATTTAACTAAGTGCAGTATAATAAAAAGGATAAAAAAGGGTGGCTGGAGTTTTCCTAAAGATAAATTCCCTTCCTCAATTTAAACTGCAAAATACCTTCTGTTGTTTCCTCTCCTGAAAGCAGGAGCCATACACAGACATAAGATGGACAAAAGGGACTGACAAATTTATGGTTTGTGGGATCAATTGATTGCAAAAACCTTTAGATTACCGTTCTTCCATAGAGACGGCCCTGACTCTGAACCCCACATTGCTGTCTCTAAGAGCTGGGGGGAAAAAAAGCAGTAGAAACTTCTTCCTCGGCTAGACATGATTAGTATGTTCAGTCTTGAGACAGTACAGTGGGAATAGTCTATAGTAAGTGACTTTCTCCTTGACTTTTTCTAGAGTCTCAGCTATTCAAGGCAGAGTGGCATCACTATGATTACAGAAATTAAAGAAAGAGATTGAACTTTACAGCATCCTTCTTCTTTTCCCTCTTCTATGCAGAAAGGGAGTATACAACTGAAAAGCTAGGAAAATAAGTATTGTATTGTAAATGGTGAACAAAGTATCCAGTCATCAATAAACTCTCAGCCTGTAGCCTGCAGGAGCACTTTAAATCTCTCAGGTATTACATTGCTGTTGGTATGCAATATTGTAATTCAGTGTGACCAATGAAAACAGTATTCAGTACTAAAGAGCCAGCAAAGCAGCAGGTCCAAACTATCTGCATCTCATTTCAGATTTAATTATTGCAATAACATCTCATTTGCTTCAAGGTATTATAATTATCTTCTCATTTGAAATGGAGTGGTATTTTAATATGAATGTAGTTAATGAGGCAATAGGTTGAAAATGTCCATAACATTGGGCTTTAAAGTAGAACAAACTGTTTTAAAAATTGGTCGCTGAAAGTTAAGTGCATTTTCATTCTGCCAAATGCAGAGTATACACTCAAGTGATTTATAATAATTTTTACAAATTGCAGTGGGTTTTAGTTAAAAATTGCTAATAAATGCAGGCATTAATTAAGAGTGCTTCTGCTGCATTTGGCCATTTAGACTGTATCAGGCCATGATTTAAAATGTAAATGCTCATTTAATTTGAGGACAAAGAAAGAAGAAAAGTCTGTCACAGCGAGCTTTCAGTTCTCTTGTACATTAATAAAATATTCTGGTACAGTTGTAATTTATCCAAATGGCAAAAAGCACTTCTTCAATAATGTTGTGTACAAACATTAGCATTTTATGATAGATATCTCGATTGATATCTATTGGATTATGTAACTTCAACATATATTATTTGTAAAAAATAATACTTTTTGAATTCTCTGTCATTGATTTTGAATTATAAAGTGTTCTCTGGAAACTTTAAAATAAATTATTAGGATGATGATGATTTGAGATTTAAAAGTCCCCCAAAGCCTAAGGAGATGTTTCTGCTTAATTATGTTATAGTCCTGAAACACCCATATCCATAACCCAGGATAAGATGTTTCCTAAGAAAATAAATTCTTTTTTGTTTTATATGACTGACAACATTTTGTCATTATTAAGTCACCTAGGACAAACACCTCAGTGTACACTACCTATTTCCTTAAGGACTATCTTAAGATGTTGAAACCGATCACTACAATTTCCTAAACCCTTTCTGCTGTCTGCAAAAGCCTGAAATGCTTGGTAGTTTGCAAGTTTACTATTTCTATTTGGCCATTAGAGACTTTAAACATTTGAAATTTTAAAATTTTTTTATTGTTCGTTTTGGGTTTTTTTCAACCACGAGTAAGATGAACACATATTCAGCACAGAGTTTAAGATGAGTCAGGACTACAGCAGAAGTGCTTTGTTCCTTGAACTTCAGAAAACAGTCACAGGTGAATGATCCTGAGACCTGCCCCTTCCCCCCGCCCCAAAAAAATATGGCAAAGTTATCATTAAATTATTTAGTGGTTTTGTTGTGTTTTTTTTTTAATTTGAGGTTTTTTTAATTTTGAGATTTCAAAATTACTTCAAATTCAGCAATTACTAGATTATTTTTGTTCCTGCTGTACTTACACTTTGACTTTTGACTTTCTTCCAAATGCTCTCCTTTCAGAAACCTAAGGGTTTTTTCATTTGACTTCCTTACTGGCATCCATTCCCCATGTTCTATTTTCAACCCAATTAAGAAAATACCAGCCAAATAATGTTTATGAGGGTTTTTTTTTGGTTTTTTTTTTTTTTTTAATTTTACTTCAGTTTACTTTTATATGAATTTCTGCTGTACTATTTCTGACTGCATGCAACATTGCTACTTGGTAACATTTCATTCTCTTCCAAACGTGCAGAATTTACATCAAAACTCATCTATGAGCAGAACTAATCTATTAGCAAAACTAATCCATGGTGATGGACTCACAGTGATTATTTTGTTTACACCTCATATGCCAATACCACAATATGATTCCCAATTCTTTTATTCAAACTTGAGGCTCTCTCTCACCCTAAAAAGCCAATCTACCAAATCTTGGTAGATTGCTTGCAATCACTTCTGTGTTTCTATTGGTTATTGCCTAGATCTGGTGTGCAGTATCCTAGAACACTTAGCTGCAGCAGATCCCTTTGAATCTCTCCTGGTTTTCCCATCTCCAACTTGACTATCATAAAGGTTTCTTCTTCTTCTTCTTTTTTTTTTCTATCTATGAAAAACTGCACACATTCATCCTAACCGTCTGAATCTATTAACAGAAACTGCAAATCCCAATGGGACATAAATGCTTTTGCAGTAGCTCCTGATTAAGATGTCCCAGAGGTACAGCTCTGTGTTCAAAAAATATAATACATTTTTTGTATATTCTGCTCTACATGACTTATGCCTGCTGTGCTCATCAGTCATGTCACTCAATAGCTATTTTGAGTTCTTATTGCTTATTTTTTAAACCTGAAAATATGATTAAATCAGGATGATCCACAGTAGCTGTTATAGCAGTTTACTTTTGTCCAGGATTGTTCAGGCTGTGTAGCAACTATCATAAAGACATAGGTTATGATGATATTCTATGGTTTTTTGATTCTTAAGCTCCCAGCATTGAGATATAGCAACATACTATGTCAAGTTTGGAGGCTTTGCCCACAGTTCTCACTAATGAACATCTGTAATTTGAGAGTTCAATTTTAACAGCAGGATAACCACTGCTAAGCTGGTAGCACCACTTCATCCCTAACGATTAAGCCAAAAGCTCTTTCTATATTTGGGTATAGCCACAGAAGAATTGAATCCCGCTAAAAAGTACACTCCTACAAACATCTGGACATTCTTTTAACTTTCCTGCCATCAGTATTCTTTCCATCTTTTCACCTGTCCAGGAGCTCAGAGCAGGAATATAATGGGATCACCCACATATATTGCAGTTTCAAGAGCTCCATGCTGTACTACTGTTTTTCTATATTCTTGCCCAGATACTGATATACATCCTCCTGCCCACAAATGAGGCCAAAATTCAGACAGGTATCATAATATCTCTATACTGTTGCTCTCCACTTCCACTTCTGAGGCAGGCATTATTATCTGCCCTAACCCACTAGACTCAGACTTCACTTTCTTCATTCTGATAAACAGGATTCTAAGTCATAGTAATCTTAAGAAGAAAGGTTCTCTAATTTTAGTTCTTGGTCCTTCCCTCTTTATAAGTATTACCATCCTTGGCTGTTTTCTGCCTCACTGTCACAGCTTATGACATGTACACGAAGGATGGTAGTTAAAATGTTTTCATCCCACTGAACCTCTCCTGGATGGATGTTGATATCCATAAAGATACCAGAATTTTTCTTTCCCTCTGTGCTTGTGCAGAGCCATCTGTAGTGACAAAATAGCATTGCAAAGACATCAGTGTACTGAACATTTCATCCAGCTCTATGTGCAAAAACTAAATGTCAGGTGCCAGATTTATGACTCCACAGGATATAAATATTCCCTCCCTGGAAAGGTCACACAAGATTATCATCAATATATAAAGCAGACACTGACAGCCATGTCCGTTTCAGTACCTTCAGTCGTTTCTAGATCTATAATTTGCTGTGCAGTTGTTTTACAACCACCATAATGATTAGTCAATATGGGGTAACATTATTTTCTGATTCTGCAGTAATGGTCTTTCATGGAGGTCAAATCACAGCTTTGCCAGGACAGAGCAATTTACTCTGAAAATGGCTTCTTATTTCTGGTTGTATAGAGCTGATTTCTCGTACTTTACGTATGGAAGTTCATGAGTTATCTTCAATCTCTGCTCTTTAGGATTCCTTCCCCATTAGAGTTCTCTAGGATTTGTTAATTACTGCTTCCTCTCTGTAAGAAAGCTTTTATTGTTTGACTGTTTGTTTTCTTGTTTGTTTTCCCCTTTTTAAATTTAATTGATAGAGTTTTTTAAAAAAATTGTGTCTGGTTCTAATTAATCCTTGAGGATTCACACTGGATTGCCTTATTGATCTGATGGAGTCTTATTGATTCTGCTTTAACTTTGATGTCATATCTAGATGTTTTCCTGTCTAGATAATTTAATCTCTTTTATGTTCTAGGACTGAGGACATTCTCCGATCCCACATCTTTTCCACAGAAAATTTTGGCAAAATCCTTCCTTGACTTGTTTCAATTGTACCTGATGCTACCATAGGTCTCTGCAATGAGGCACTTTCCATACTTCCATGCCATCTGTCTCAGTAAACATAACTTCTCCCAGCATGGACTCCTGTCATTTGTGCATAGTGGGAGGGAAGCTAATGCCTGACTAGTCTTGGTTACCCTTCCTTCCAGGATTTTCATTCTTGCCTTTCTGTGTAAAAACGGATTAAAGATTAGATTCCTCTTTCAGATTGGTTTTTCAAATCTGAAACTTTCAAATCTCCCCTACACCAGTTTCCTTAGAATGCCTACATTATGTGACAAGAACCATTCACAATAGTATCTACTCCTTCATACTTTCTTTGGATACTTTTAAGAATCTGTAAAAATATTTTAGTATTTCAAATTAATATTTACAATTCTCAATACTGAAACAAAGGCTAGCTTTAGGGAGGTGCACACTTTCCCTTACAGTCCCCCTTTTTTTTTTTGCACAGTGAGATCTCAGAATCCCATGTCCACTGAATTTTCATTCTGTTTCTGTCTCTGCTGCAAAATTCAGACTTCTCAGTACTTCAGATATGCCAGTACTTCAGTGCTGCAATGAAAAGTGCTGCGGTAAGCACAACTGTTAGAAACAGAGCTTTCATGTGCATACAGCAGTCTCAGACTCAGCTGTTTCCAACTACATCAAAAACAACTTCAATTATGCCCTTAGTTCACACTAATATATGTCCTTCATGGAAACTGTTCGTTTTTCAGTTCAGCTATAACCTTCGTTATCTTTCCCTGAGAAAAAAAGAATTCTGTTACAGCTGTGAATGCATATCAAAAACTTAAGATAAAGCACATAATAGAAAAACTATAATTGTTTCAATATCCCCAAAAGTCAATGTGAAGGTTAAACTGTAAAGAAATTCAAGTATGTTAAGGAAGAAACACACAGAACAATCCCCATGCAACGTAAATTCTTGTACTGTAGTAGCACCACAAAGAAACCATTTGGTTTCTGTTAAGATTTTCAGAGCTTGTGATTCCAAACCTTGTGAAACTGATTTTTGAACATATTGTCTTCTTTTTTTCTTGCTAGTTTCACACTAGTGAAAGATAATTCACACATTTCTTTACCTTGGCATGTCTCAGAACAGAGTGAAGAATGCCAATGTTTTAGTGAAAGTACATATTTAACCCCTCCACCACTGCTTTCCAGTAGCATTTCAAAGAATGCCTTTTAAGCAATCAAAATGCAAGACAAAGTTTATAGGCAGATGATGATGATTATGATTATTATTATTATTATGCAAACTATTTTCCTCCTAAATTTAAGAGGTTTGAATGCATGTAAGCTGTGTCTGGAAGCAGAAGTTGCAAGCCTAAAACTAGAATAGATGATGGGAACAAGCTACTTAAATGTAAACATCTTGCAAAGAAGTTTAGTAGAAACTGATCTATTGAACAAAATAATTGGTGCAATGGACTCAGTGTCTACACTATATGCTTTTTAAAGATTACTTTGGATTCATTTTAGTATGGACCAGAAAATGGAAGGCCCTAAGTTCCTACAGTTCAATTTCTGGTTTTCTTTTAGTCTGCAGGAATACATGGTATGAGTTCTGAGCTCATTCCTTGCCATGGGTTAAGTACTGTAAATGGAGATGATTTAGGGATCCTATTCAAAATTGTCCAGCCAATCTACACTAAAATGATCACATAAGTGCATGCCAACCTGCTTCGCTGATCGATCTAATTAGGTTGAGCTTATAGGACCAATCTTCACTTACACGGCTCCGTATGCCTGAAAGCTCATCTCCATTTTTCCCCACTCTTTGTTCCCTCAGCTTGTTCAGTAAGACATAACCTTTTCCTACAAATCATCCCACAGTTCTGTATTTAGACCCTCATGGCTCCAGCGCTGTTATTTGCTAAATGTGTGTGTGTTTATTCAACCATGCAGCTAAGGAAGATGGGAACCAGCTACCTGCACTCACTGTTCTGTCTCTTGTTAATTTACTGGCTCCTACTAAGAAAAATATGGCCAGAAATTAAAAGAGTTCTTATCTGAAAGCATTAACCAGCACTCTTACAATAATCAGCCCATAGGTTTGGAAGTGCATGGCCATTTTGTTGCAAAAACTGTTTATTGTCACTAGCTATATGAGCAATCTTTAATTTTTTTTTTTGTTCCTAAAAGCTTCAAATTAGAGGGCAGAAATGGATTACATCATTTACTCCCTACATATCAAGCTTCTTTTTTTTTGCCTTATTTTTCTTTCTGAATGGGTAGAAAGATTGTATTTTGCCTTGTGGAGTATGGGCAGTTTTCCCTCACAAAGGAAACTCAATGAAACAGCAAAGAAAACTCCTTCAGGACTCATTTGGTACCCTAGGCAACATGGGAGCAGCTGGAAAGCACTACTAGGTAACTCTGTCACAAATGTAGTAATGCATGAGTAGAGTGTCCTCAGAGCAGGAACGTATGGATGTTTACAGACTGGGAAGAAGGTACTGTCCATTGTTTCCATTTGATTTCGTACACTGCTTAATATTTAACATAAAGCATTTTGGTTATATTTGCTTCTTCTCTCATACTGTACTAAGATACTTTTCCTTTGCATTACCATTCCTCCTCATGGCCAGAGCTGTCCCATGTCTCCCAATGGCAGGAGCAGAAGGGGTGCAGCAGACTGAGTGTGGGAAGCACGTATTTGACAGAGTTCTCTGCTGGACTGCTCCAGCACTCCCCCTCACTGCAGTGCTCTGGCTTTGTGGCTTGGGTTTTTGGTTTTTTTTTTTGTTTTTCTGCCTTTTCACAATAAGCCAAATACTCTGTGTAGAAAGGCTGTGGGTGTATTGTGCTTGATCCGGCAGTATGAGTGTAGAATGAAAACAATCTGAAAGGTTTTTGTACCTTTAGAAGAAAGACACATTAAATTTTGTGAGGCAGTGATGATGGACACATAGGTTTGGGGAGGTTGCTAAATTACAAGGCATGCCGAAGTAGCAGAAAAAAATTATGTACTTGTCTACAAAGCAGGTACACCTTACCCACTCTATAAGAAAGCATCAAAATTTAAAAGATAAAATTTATGGCCTAAAAGTACAAAATTGTCATTTAAACAAAAATGTGATGTTAAATTTATTTTAAACAGACTGTCCATATTAGGTTGTTCTTAGAACTACATTGGTGAAGAACAAGTATGGTTGCTGGTCTTTTTCAGCCTAACATGGCCTACCAGGCCAGAGCAATTACGTGTCTCTCCATCTTGCACTAGTGGAGTATGTAGTGTCATCCTTCTCTAAAAACTTAAAACCAAAGAGATTAATGTGAAGGCTGTGCACACCTCACTGCATATGATTCTCTTAAGCTGAAGCCGTGAATTTAAACAGTCAAGTAATTTTTTTTTTCAAGAAGACAGTGACTTCTGCATTATTTGTACAGACTAGCAGCAATGCAGTAGGCACCAGCTATTCAAACTTAGTTTGTTGCATTTGTAGGACTAGAGACCTGGATGAATACTGGCTCCACTTGGTCAACTAAACATGCTCACCACAACAGAGAGATCAATAAAACAAATAAACCAAAAAACCCCTCCAAAACAAACTTTTTTTTTTCAATTTGCAGTACTTTTAGCATCAATCAACAATAGCAAATGTAAGCTTCAGCAGATTTAAGTATTGTCTGAAAGAATTTCAAATGTTGTGTATGACACCATTTGACTAAAAAAGCCTACACTGATAACAATAATTAAGTTCTTAGTAGCTGAATATTATTCCCAAGATTGGATTAGTTTAGTATCAGCAAGTTGATCGGAAATTAAAATTTATAAAGAGTAAAAGCTCTCATCCTGTAAGAAATCCTGGCAATCTGATGTTTTGTTTAAAACTTTTTTCTATTTTTTAATGACAGTATGAGAATTACAAAGTATCACACTTTGATATTTTTGAATTAATTTTTTCCCAATTAAAAATATTACATTTTACCTAGTGTTGACTCAAAACTCTCAAATCCCTTAGACTTCTTTCATGCCATTAATGGTCTTCAGACTTCCTCCAACAAACAGTAAGAACCAGCAAGTTACTAACAATGATGCAGAAGCAGCCTGAGAACCATTTATGCCTCTGATCTTAGCACATTTGGAAAAGAAGCACAGTCGTTGTGATGCATCACAGACATAGCCTGCCACTAAGGCACAGATGTGATTCAGCCAGCTCAAAAACATTGGAGGATTTTGACATATAAAGTCCTGGCATGGAAGGCACCACAGCTCTAGTTTTCAGGAGATACTTGTTCAAACTAAATAACGGACCAGCTGATCTAAACTAAAACATTTCAGGTATATCAGGTCAAAAGATTTAACTTGTGTTGCTTTGTGACTTGAAGAAATTTTTAAATGACTTTTTTAAATTTAAGAAATTTAAATCAATGTTATTTTCTGAGCAACCTAGTTTTGCCTAATCAATACTTTCTGCTTTTAATAACTACACATAAATTTTTCAACTCATTTAAAGTTTGACAATGCCTGAGGTTAAAAAGAAGACAGGAATACGGCCAAAAAACGAGAATGTTCTTTCTTCCAGTCTCATTATTAGTTACAGTTTGTATTACAAGCAGACAGAAATCAAGTTAATTTTTGGCAAAATGTGAGGAGAGGAGGCAACCTGAAACCTTGAGTTTCAAGAGGGGAAGCAGGCAGGGAACCAGTCACATGTTTCCAGGCTTTAGGGACTGCCTGCTTGCTTGGCAAAGGCAAAAGAGCTTGTTTCCAAAACACTGACAAAAAACCCCAGAGTCTATGCTCAGATTGTGAAGTTATGCTGGCATTTTCTTGACTATGTTTATAAGTAGTGATCACTTTACATAAAGATATGCCAAGATTCACTGGAAATTACTTGGGCAGAGTACCACAGGAACAGCTTACAATATTTTCAGAAATGTCTTTGCATCAGCTACCAGAAGCTCACTGTAGGAAAAGAACTCTGAAGGAAACAGGGCTTCAAGTAATGCTTTTATCATGGTCTCAAATGAGAAACTGAAGGGGACTCCATCTTATGATGCCCTGAGATACTAAGTCTGGATGGATGAGCTACAGAGTAAGCTCTAAGCAGATGTCCACTAAATGAATTAATCCTCTTCTCTCACAAGAGATTTAGGGTTGCCTAAACTCCAACTCCATCCAAGAGTTTGTTTTCTTAACTGTTTGTATCTGGTTTTAGCCATTCTTTGGTATGTTCATTCATATAGTTTTCCAGCTTTCCAAGAAAGGGAAAAAGTGATGATGACGAAGAGTGATTTTTGCTTTGCAAATCCTTATAGCTGTATGATTCAGCCAAAAATGAAAGCACATTCACCTCTAAAAAAGCACAGAGTGCCCTTAAGTTTGCCATGCCCTCTCTGAAAGGTAGGATTTGTTTAATGCATTGACAAGCAGTCCCCAAACTTCCATGAAATGACACAAAAGGCTGAGCTCAGCTGCCTGACAGCTCTGTTGTGAGATGCAACTCCTATTATGCTTTCTGCCACATGTGAAGCTATACAGGGACATGATGAAACGAATACACAAACAGATAAAAGAGTAAAGAGTATGTAGCAAGTAGATAGCTC
Organism: Dicaeum eximium; assembly: GCA_013396995.1. Lineage (NCBI taxonomy): Eukaryota > Metazoa > Chordata > Aves > Passeriformes > Dicaeidae > Dicaeum > Dicaeum eximium. Next base: position 421,913 of record VWZP01002900.1, read on the forward strand.
CAGCATTCAGAGCTATATTGTTTTTTCTTTGTCCTCACTCTTGTTTAAGTTTTTTTTTGCCATAACATTGAGCTATCACCTTTGAATTCATCAGCACCCTGAGCAATTACAAAGAGATAAGCCCCTGAGCACTGCTCACCCCAAAGAGCCACATCTGTTTCAGTCACTATGCAGCCACAAATGAGCAACAACACAATTATAACATAGCTCATAACAAGTGAAATTCAAAATGCTGCTTACATTGCTGCTTGCAGTGATAACAAAATTATGAGAGCAACAACAAACACTGAAACTGCTCAAGCAAAAAAAATAGAATACATGCTAGGTTTTTGTGGCAGCCACATCCCAGTGCTTTCTCCAGGCTTTCTTCCTCCCTTGATGTAATTCTTCCCTTTGACCACATCTCACTTTACATCAAAAAAAAGTCATTCTTTCTTGTAAAATGTGCAAATTGGATGTATGGTATGAGATGAAGAAGGGTAGAGGTAACAAGAATCCTAAACTGACAAATAAAAGAAGAACTGGAAAAGAAAGTTAACCCAAATAATCTACTTGCACGTATTCAGAAATCTTTGAAGAGCTGTGTGCATATTGCAAGTTGCAGCAGGCCTGCAGGCAGCTTTAATTTGCATGAATGGCTGTAGCACAGAAGTGAAGGGCTGGATGACTGGATGACCTTGCCAGCATTCTGAGGGTCACTGAAATACAGTTTCTTCAGTCAGGCTCAGAGGGGTTTCTTTGATAGGCTATATACCAGTGTTTTCTTCCAACAGATTTTTCTTTTCTTTGACAAACATAATTTCAAATGTAGTAAATCTGTAGTTCTCTCAGTTCAGTTTTGCCTATTTCAAAAATTTTAACATTTCTCTCCCTGAATTCTATTAACAGAATGTATCTTGAGATTTTAACAGTATTTTGGGATACTTAGCAGGCCATTGCTACTCATCATTATGTTAGTCAACATAAGCTATGTTTCTTACTAGATTTTGATTAATTATTGTAAAACCAGCATGCCCTTTTTCCTCCCACTTCTGAGATACAGCAGCAGAAAATGTGCAGGTAGTGTGCTTTAGGCAGCAAAAGTGGCAGCATCAACAGTTAGATACCTATTTTCTAATTAATTCAAACAGTTGATACTCACTACCCCCTGATTAAGTCTGTTGCAATTTGGCTGAACACCATTAAACTGAACATAGTTCTCACCATGCTTCTACTACAGATAAAGAAACCAAACCATACATGAAAATAATCCTCCTAACAAAAAATAAATAAAGCCTTTAAAATTTTAAGGGGACAATGCATGTCCCTAAAATTAATACACAAACTCAGTAAGCTTCCATGAAGAAAACACCTGAATTCCTATATTAAAATTGTGGAATTATCTCTTTTCTTAGTGATAGTTCAAGTTTGCATTTAGATCAGTGTATCTCAAGGCTAGAAGGATGGGTTGGATAAGCTCACAAGTCAATAAAGATGATAAATACCACAAGCTAAAATGCAAAACATATGTAGAGCTATTCTACTGTTACAACATATTTCATCTTCTTAAAATACCTGAGCATAGCAAAGATGAGATGACAAGATGACACCATGCAGAGAAAAAGGCCCTTGTTATACTGAATCTTTTATACTAATTTTCCTGACCCAGCAATAATATTTCACAGGCTGATACACTCGTTCTTGGTTTGTAGATTACTGCACCTCATACTCAGAAATGGAGACAAGCTTCTTCAAAAGATTCCATTTAGTACAAAACAGTGGAGTTTAACTGCAGTACATTGTGCTTGGTAAAATGAATTGTCACAGACATGCCACTCTTGCAGTCTCTTTGTGCTAGTTCCTTCTGAATTCAGAGTTCCATTCAGGGTCTGTGTCCTGCTATTCATAGCCCTAGGAAATAATTCTTTTGTGTAAGGGGCCATTCTGTTTGAGTAATTTTAGACAGCTGAAAACTGATAAGGTAGACTTGACAAAAACTAATAAAATGTAACAGGAAAACCTTGATCCATATTCATTGCTAAAACATCTCTAAAAATTGGAACAGGAAAAAAATCCCTTCCTCATATCCATCAGAAGGCTTTTTTTTTTCCTTTAGAAGTGACTGCAAAATATGCCTGATCTAAGTCTACCACAAAGGAGAACAGCAAGGCTGCATCCCACATTGAAACGGTGAATGTGTTGTAATATTTAAAAAAGAAAAAAATGAGTTAGAATTTCTCAACACTTTGTGTAGGACTCAGCTTCAAATTAGAATATGTAAATGTAAGTGTCTAGTTTTGAGTAATGCATCCAAACTTGGATTATAGCCCTTGGGAAGCTGGTACAGCCAGTGGAGCCTGGAGAGAGAGTCCAATGCTATCCCGTTGATCATTATTTTGAAAAATCCACATGAGTAATTCTGTAACATATTCTCTTTAGCTCAGAAAATCCCCTAGCAAATATAAAAGTGCTATTAATTTTGATGGATCCTCCCATCACAAAGCAGAATTAGGCTATTCATTAATCCTGCTATTTCTCAAAGTCTTCCAGTTTTACAGCATGTCTCACATAAAACTTTCTCCTCAAAACTCCAGGTTTTACATTCTCTTAAAGCCGTCAATGTCTTATAACTCTCTTTGAAAAAAACCCTACCCTAATTTAGGTATGAAAAACAACATGAAAGCATGAACAATACACAAAATAGAAGTGATAGAAAACACAGTCATTATGCAAAGACATGTCATCAGCTTTAGTAACGTTTCCAAATGTCAATAATTGCAACTAGTGCTGGTCCTCCTTGATCCCACAAACTCCAGTTATTCAATCTTGTTCATGAAAGTCCCCTGTATTTCTGAGATACTTTAGTTTACCTTCCAAGTCCACTTGACTCAAATACCTCCTCAGTACTGTCTGGTTTGAGAGCACAGCTGATCAATAATATTTTTTATCATTACATGTATAAATTCTGATCACAGACCATTCTCCCACAGGTGATTTAGGAGAAACTGGAATATGTGTTCTGAACATAAGTTACAGATTGTATCTAGTTCAGATTTCATGTTTGGCAAAAACTGGCAGCTTCTTTTCAGCTACACCTTTAAGACTGATGTTCTACATTTGATTAGGAAGCACTTCAGTTTACACAAATTTTTCCATCCTTTAGAATGATTATTTTTTAAACTTTTTTGTCATCTCATGCCCTCCTCTGTATTTTTTAGTTTATATTAATTATATTTTCCATTGTGGGTAGATAAAGAAGCAGCTTTCTTTTTTTTCTATGTCTTTACAATTTTTTTTTACCTGTGTTTGCTTCATAAGGCAGTCAGGATTACCCTTGTTAATAAGTAATTCTCTTCACAATAATCATGATTTATAATGTCACTGCAATGTTTTCCAGAAAGAGAGAGACAAACAGAAAATTCTGAAGTACTAGTTTTGAAGAATTTTTTTTAAACCAGACTTTCAATTTCATTTTAATTACCTTCTGCCCAGATTTTTAACCAAGGTCAAAGTACCATTGAATGTTTAAAACTTCAGCATTTTTCTCACAGAAGATGTGGTTTTTTCTCTCTGATTTCAACCAAACTTTAAAGCCAAGAGAAACTCAGAATCATAGAATCGTGGAATATTAAGAGTTGGAGTGGGACCTTAAAAGCCATCTAGTCCCAACTCCCCCTGCAATGGGCAGGGACAGCTCCCACTACACCAAGTTGCTCAAGGTCTAATACAACCTGGCCTTGAACTTCGTGGTATCTAAGCTGCACACTCCAAAAAGCTCTGCTTTGAGGTCTGTCCAAAATATTGCTTGCCTCATACATCTTTTGTAAGAGGATCTGTCATGGAAAAACTCTCTGGATAAGTAAAAATCTCCCTACTCTTATAAGCTACTCAAATGATCCCTTGCTAAAACTGCCAACTAAATGAAATGGTTTTGTTTGCTATTGTATTTGGTGGCAGTTATAGCATCATGAGTGAACCACCTAATTATATAAACAGCCATGATATTTCTGGGTCAGTTAACAATTGCATTTGGAGGCACAGGAGTCCCAAGGAGTATCTGAAAGCCATAACTGGCAAAAGCTACATCTGCAGTATTTCTCTATTTAACTTAAGGGGCAATGATTCAGTCATTCAACATTTGTCCACCAAAGGCCAAGTCATTACTTTAAGCCTCTGGACTTAATATGCAGATGTGATCTTGTTCCTTCACAAACTAAGCAGCATTTATTTTTTCAGACTATTCTCAGCATTTATTACACAATACAAAGGCTTTTCAGAAAGAAGATAAAATCAGAAATTCACAAATATATTAAAAAATCTTGCCCTTATAAAATATGAACAATTAAGAATAAGTATACACTGTGATGAGGGTAAGATTTTAATGTATATATATTACTAAGTTGAACAGCTAAAATTCTTCCCTGTTTTCTCACAGACATTTCTATTTTCTTCTTCAGAATTATTTCGCATTTGCCTCTGTTTAAATGAGAAGAGAATTAGAGGTTTTTTTTAATTTGAGCACAATGTTCTTGATTCAGATCTACTGCAGACATAGACTAACAATTCACCTTTTGGTTTGTTTTTTTTTCAGAGGGGGATTGCTATCTACAGGGTTACAGTATGGAAAGGGCCAGCTTTCACTCTAGTGTGATCAATGCAGGATATCTGTCAACAAAAACAGCTAAGGAGAGTCTGTGATCTGCTGAATCTGAAGCTGGCCTTGGTCATGCTGCTCTTTCTGCAGCTACATTCTACTGTGACAGCCTAATCCTGTCCTTGATTTTTCCCTCTTAAGTAACACTGCCAGGAATTTATAGCATTATAAGATATCAAAACCATAAGGATGGGAGATGAAATATTTTATGCAATTTTGCATTTGCGGTACAGTTTATTCCCCTGTTCTTACTAGGTACTAATGGCATAAACACGAAATATCCATTAATTTGGATGCAAATAATGCAGTATTTACTGATCAATCTCGCTTAAAGTTTGTTTGCTTAAGGATTAAATTTAGTCCTTACACTTCAAAACAAATAGAGAACCCCCTCCCCACTTTCTGCCCATCACTAAAAGCTTTCAGTTGTAGCACTTGGAGTAAAAGGCACATAAAGACCATAAATGAGTCAGACCAAACTGCCACTTTAATCAAACTTGTAGCACTTGGCTGTAAAGCACTATGAAAAAAAGTAAGAAAAACTGAAATGCCCTTAAGGATAATTGCACAAGCCTGGGCTGCCATCATACAGAGAATAAATATTGGAAAAACAATAATCCAGAAAGGCTGATGCCAAGAGAATTAAATTAAATACCCACGGAAGTTAATTACTGGGGGGAAAAAAGGTGTATGGGAAGGAGCAAAAGAGAAGATAGACAAATAAGCCTGCTGCTTACTAAACTTGATTCCAACGATTCCTTCTTCTATTCCCCACATAAAGTGTAAATTACATGGGTACTCTGACAGGCACAGATTACTGCAAGTACTGCAAGAAGAATAAAAATTTAGCCCACACTTTGTCTACTTAAATGAATTTCATCTGTGTCTGTTTATTGGAATCCTTGGTAAGTACCCCAGTGTTGCAGATTAGGAAATGACAGAACTTTTCCAGTTAATCTTTTTCTCATTTCAACACTATTCTTTGGAGAAGCCATCCAGTGCGCTGACACTCCTCTCTATAGGCAGTAAAGTGACAAAAGTGTTGGGGCATTCATTTGGTGCTCATTCCTTCTCCATACAGGCAAAAACCACCCTATTCTGGATTATGGGTATTTAGCATTTCACATAAAGACATGACAAATCTAAGATGGCATGAGAGCATTACCTGAGGAGAGGGCTGGAGAGTATAAATTCTCTGTACTTCAGCTGCAATTAATGCTTCTCCTGCGTTTGGGAGAAGGACACCTATTTCACAGCAGCAGCTGGAAGCAGCCCAAAGAACATGAAATGGAGTTTGGGAGATAAAGTGAGGCTACCCAGAAGGCTTCCATACATTGAGGAGTTAGTGCTCCATGTTACAGGCTGCGCTCTGCAGTGCTACACCGCACGGCCTGGGGCTTGAGCTGCGTTACTTTCCCTTGGCTGCAGGATAAACTCAGAGGACTGATTGTAGCAGAGGAGGCTGCAGGCAGCTCACACTTGGTACTGCTGATTGCATCACTTGTGTGACCTCATCTTTGCCTTAAAGTGAACCTGCAAGTTCTTATGCAAAAGTCCATTTCTTTCATGGTGGAAGCTGTGAACAGAAGAGTTTTCCTCCAAGAAAAGGCCAGAAGACCAAGAAAGACTACAATGCTTGCAAACTTCTGTGTGCCGTGCCCTGAACAGCAATGCATCCTGTGGCACTCTCTACCTTGAAGTTCTCACATGGGAAGGAACATGAAGCTATCTATTGTCTTTTTCCTTACTCTATTAGCTCCAGTAAGTGGAATTCTCAGAAATACGTTATAGAGCCTGAGTCTATTTCTTACTGGGATCATGATTAACACTGACACTAATGGGGTCTAACACAAAAGCCATACAGACTTGGAATTAAACTTCTCTGAACACTAAATCTCTTGCTACAGTTCTGGTAATATGATAGATCTCAGTGCAGTAGAAATATATTTTGTTATCCTTTAAAAATTCAGTTATAAAATTGATACACATCTCGCAAATTTACAAACTTTCATTATAATTCCAATGCTCACTTGTTCTCAGAAGCATCTGAATTAAATATCAAAAGGTTATTTCCTTGAGGTCCCTTTTAAAAATAATTGAATTTAAAAATATGTTTTGGAGAGCTGAAATAAGCTATAAAGATTTACACAGAAAAATTTTAATTGCCTTTCACCAAAGTATTTCAGTGCAGCCCTATGCCTTCAAAACTACTGCAAGAAATACAATAGTCCATCATGCTATTGAAAACAGACTGTATCATGTGATCCATGATACATGGATGGGAATAGAGGGCATGTCCCACGACTTGATATTAACAAGGCACCCTTTGACACTGTCTCCTATGATATCTCTACAGCCAAAAACTCAAATGTAGCCTACACAAGGGATAAAAAACTGGCTGGAACATTGACTTCATAGGGTTGCAATTATAAGGACCAAGTTCAGCTGGATGCATCTCTGGGAAAACACCCATTTGTCAGAGTTCACTCTTAAAATGTTTACAGGCAATGCCAAAGACAGAGGTGGACAGCAGTATGAGAGACAACAGACACAGTTTGTAACACAGAATCATAGATTTCTAGAATGGTTTGGGTTGGCACGGAGCTTTAAAGACCATCCACTTCAAATCCCCTATCAGGGTCAAGGCCATCTTTCACTAGATCAGGTTATTTAAAAGTCCCATCCAAGCTGAACACTCAGCCTTGAACACTTCCACGGATGGGGCATCCACAACTTCCCTAGGCAATCTGTCCCAAAGAAATCTGTTATTTCTCTGGGAAACTTCCATGGACAACCAGCATCTCACCACTCTCATAATCAAAAATTTCTTCATTTTATCCAATCTAAATCTATCCTCTTTCAGTTTAAAACCATTGTTCTTTGCCCTGCCTCTAAAGGCCTTGGTAACAAGACTTTATCTTTCTTACAACACCCTTTTATATATTGAAAGGCTACAGTAAGGTGTCCCCTGAGTCTTCTCCAAGCTGAACAACTTTCACCTCTCTCAGGTCTACTTCATAGGAAACATAGACAATTCTAACTTTATGTACAAATTCACCACGAGTGTGGGCAAACACTGTATCCAGATGTGTAACAGAGATATACCTCTGGAGATACTAAAAACTCACATGTAAAAGTCCCTGAGCAACTTGATATAATCTGTCACCCTGGGTGGAAAAACAATAAATATTTAACATGTCTAAAACCTGAATCTTCCACGTATTACAGTGCAACTGGAGAATGAATTCTCTTGTCATCCTGTGAATGGTTCAAATATCTCAAATATATTTCTTATCTTTTAACAGATTGTAAAAGAGAAAACATTTAAAATTTTCAGAAAACATTTTTTTAAAATTGGTCTAGGTCATTTGGTTATGACCTTTAAAACAATTGTTTCACTAGGATTAGCTTATTTTTCAAAATGTCATTTGTTGGTGAAAAAAAAGTGAGGTCTTTCATTTTGAAAAGGTCAAAAAGCTTTGACCTTTTCAAAACTCTTATAAGAAAAAAAACTGTCAAAAAAGTTTGTTTTCTGAATAGCTGAAAGTGGTTGTTACAACAAAACAAGTACAGATCCACTGCTTATGTTGAAAACTTTGTAGCATTGTTTTCAGTAAAGACACATGGTCTGGCTAAAAAATGTTGATTCTTACCTTTCTTCTGCCTGCTTAAAGCAAAATTTCATTTACCTTCATGAATAGCAGTAATCTACCAGGACACTACAACTACATCTCACCAATTAACATAGTTTTACTTCCAACCATAATTGGAAACAACAATTAGTAAATGCATATAATTATAAATATATAAATGCTTTTAATAGTACGTATTAGAGATAAAGAAAAGAAACTTAAAAGTTTCTTGCTCCACAACAGTGAGCATTCCTGTCTGACTTACAATGTTTTTCTCAGCCTGTCAGAATTGCAGCACCTCTGGGCATGACATTTCTCTTGGATGAATGTCTCCTCCACAGTTTGTTAGACATTGCATACTGATGCGTTGTTTCCCCAAGGTGACATCATTACAAGAGGTGTTATCTTTTTCATGTTTTCAGAAACAGTGCCCAGATTTTATTTTTAGCAATCTTCTTCTCTTATCTTTCATTTTATTTCCCCCTTTCATTTCACAGAGTATTTATTTTAAGAATATTTTGGACATTTATTGGCCTCTTCTGCTACTTACACAAGATTTCATGTATCTTCTCATTCTGAAAGCATAGGAACAAATTCTCTACATTTTAATGATTTAATCTTTTTAAAAAATTTTTAAGGTCATTTTGCTGTTTCCCCAAAAACAGGCTACAGCAACTTAGTATTTCATGTGTCACATTAGTAAGTTACTTTGATTGTGGTAGACTCCAAACTACTGAAACATTCTAAACGCCCATATTCTGTCCCAGCTTGCCAATTCCATTTCTGAATTACAGGTTCATAAAGAAATAAAAGTAAGAAACATTTAAGTACTTTCATTCCAATTTGCAAACTGCATCTATGACAATGAGCTTTTATTCATTTGCACACTTTCCAAATCACTGAACTATGCATAGGCCTGTAACACCATTTTGGACTGCAATATCAAGATTTAAAATTGTAAAGGATTGACATACAAGAAATGAATTCTTGAGAATTTATTGGAAAAAACTGATAAGGTTTTAGCAACGTTACCCCAAAAACTATCAAACTGCATGTATCACTCATAAGAGGACAGAAAGGGGCATTTTCCTGGCTCACTGCAGACAGTACTAAGAGAAATTAGGAATTTGAATTCCCTGCACCGTCATATCGCAAGAAAGGAGTGCCTAAAGGACAAAAATTCAGAATACCTAAAAATAAAGAGCATATGATGTGAATAGCTTTTATTTGTTTAGCAAGCAAAGGCAATACAATGGATCAGCTATATCCATAACCTACAAATACAAGCTTAAATTGTCCAGAATAATAGAATCAGAATGGGGTAAATCTGGCAAAAATGTCAAATGTCAAAACTGCAAAGGGTTGTCACACTCATTTCTCTACTTTGCTGCCAATATTCCATGGTTTTGATTTATACTGTCCAGCAGTATCCCTCACCAGAGTAAAAGCTGTCAATTCTACCACACTGCCATATATGATTATAATGGTATAGTGACTGCCTGACAAGCAACAGACCTTTGTGTCTGCAGACTCTGACAGGGAAACATAGGAAGAGCTCCAGGTGGATGCAGGGCTGGAATGTAAGGGTCTGCAGAGCTCCTTCTGGGAAAGATCTAGCTCCCTATGGCACACTAGCCTGTCCCTCCAGCAGCACTGGTGTTCCTGACCTTGTTGTCCAGAAGGATCATCACAGGAGCACAGAGAAAGGGGAGATATTCACAAGTCTAATTGTATCATAATTTTGAGAGTATTATTCCTAGCAGAGTTGTACTGTGTTACTTGGGTACTGAACCTACTTGATTATAGTTGGAAAAAAATCCCTGTTTGGGTTATTTCAATGTTCACTTTTCAGTTAGGCTAACAATAAATTCTTGTCTCCACAAACATGTGATGCATTTCCTTCTGCCCAAGAAAAGATTTTGAGCTGATAAATAAAATTAATTGATGCAAATTTTTCAATTTTTTCTGATTTTTTTTTTTTTTTGTCTTAGCAAAACTAGTTTTAAATTATGCAGCTGTGCAGCACCCAAAGCACCAAATCACCTCCTTTTTTCTGAGGAAAACAAGCAAAAATGAACAAGCAAAACTATTCAAATGTACCAAGTGGGAACTCTGCAGATGTATTACAGCCTTTTTAAAGTCTCTCCCTTTACATGAGATTTTTAACAGTATTAGCTGTAATATTAACTGCCATGGAAACTGCGACTGTTGCTGCAATGACATCAGCAGTGGTCAAAACAGTGCTCCAGACAGAGAAATGCAAACACAAGCAGTATTCTGCTGCTCGGGGTTGTGCTCTGTTTTGTTTTTCTTGCAGAAATCAGCCACATGGCTCTGAGACGTTTCAGACTGGCAGAAATCAGCCACCAGCCACCAGCTGTCAGGGGCTTGGTGCGCTGTTATCGTGGCTACCGCTAAAATCACTTGCAGATCAATCAGTAGGGGACAGCAGCAGCATGCACAGACCGAAACTTAGCACAGCACCTCATTTTTTATTATAATATCTCAGAGTGTCTGACCCCACGTGGAGCACTGCATCCAGGTCCTCAGCACAAGAAAGATGTGGATCTGTTGGAGCAGGTCCAAAGGAGGGTCATGAAGAATATTTAAACACAGGCTGAGAAAGCTGAGATTGTTCAACCTGGAGTAGAGAAAGCTTTGGGGAGACCTTAGTTATGGCTTTCCTGTACCTTAAGAGGTCTTAGGGAGAGAGCAACTTTTTATATGGGCAGACAGGGACAGGAAAAGGGGCAATCGTTCTAAACTGAAGAGGGCAGGTTTAGATTAGATATTATGAAGAAATTGCTTACTTGGAGGGTGGTGAGACTTTGGAGCAGGTTTTCCAGAGAGGCTGTGGATGCCCCATCCCTGGAAGTGTTCAAGGCCAGGTTAGATGGGGCTTTGAACAACTCAATCTAGTGAGAGGCATCCCTGCCCATAGCAGGGATCTTGGAACTAGATAATCTTTAAGGTCATTTCCAACCCTAACCACTCCATTATTCTAGGATTTTATGAATTTTTATTGTATTTGCACTCAGTGTTGCTTCTCTCTTCCCCCCTCCCTGCATCCCAAGGAACAACTTGGCAGGCTTTGTCGTCCTGCTCCCACAAGGGCTGAAAAGCCAGCCCTCACTTACAAGCTGGGCACACCTGTTTATTGCTTCCATCCTATAAGTAACAGTGGCAAAAGGAAAAAGATCACTACACGGCTCACTTCAACTACATAAACAGAAATTAATATCAATAATCTGACTGCAGCTCCTCTATTTAAGGTAAATTATTCAACCTTTGCCTTCATCTAGAGAAGATCTGAAAAGAAGAACTAAGAATTGTAAGAGGGTAAGGAGAATTTCTACCCTTTTTTTTTTCTCCTTTGTGTGCGTGTGTGTGTGTTTTATGCCATAATTTTAACAGGTAGTTAGAAGTAAAAACTCTGTTAAAAAAAAAGAAATAGAGATACATCACAAATTTCAATCTGCTTATTGTGACTGAGACCAAGAATAACATTTGCCCTCTTTTTTTTTTTCCAAAAAAATAACTCAAGTGCAACTTCCAGCTGGGGTTTTAATGCTATGTAGGAGGCCTGATTTGCAACAGCTGCTCTCTCCTCCCAGTCCTCACGGCAGGAATGGTCATTCTATAACCAGTGAGCCATAACTCCACAAATCATGCATGAAGGTTGCTCTTGCCATAGTGCTGGCGGGAGGCAGGATGCCACAGAAGCCTGGTTAACATTTCTCAGGAACATTCTTAACCTGGTGCCACCTCAGAGTCCCTGTCTGCACCAGACGAGGAAGGGAAGACATGAGAGGTTTTCAAATCCAGTGAACGGCCAAGCATCAGACAGAAAGCTTAATATGCGGGCTAGGATTTATTGCTGCTGAGTTTCAGCAAAGGCAGATGTAAGTAGGGATCTTCTTGGATACTCGTTTCCTCTAAGTTATGGCTCCAATGCAGCCCACAGAAGCCATACTGTGGTTTCTGAAAAAAGCAACCTAACTGAATTATCAGTATTGCATTTCTCTCAAGAAAGGGCAGCTTAAATAAAAGTAACATCTGACTTTTCTTGGTAAGTAATGGGGGAACGATCCAATTTACAAATATATAGGAATAAAATTTACTTCTGGGGCAAGGAAAATTAAATTATGTTCCAAATGTTACTTTTGTCATTAATTCCATCTGTTCTACAAATTTAATCCTGAGCTGGGAATACCATAAAAAACTGAAAAGGGTGCAAGCCATCAGAAGCTAATTAAAGGAAGTAATTTTTAAGCACATCTTTTACAAACACTCTATATTTATGAAGTTGCTATAAACCAAAACAAATGAACATGAGATGTCCATGACATAGAATCAATCCCCAGCTAGTTTATGGATCAGTAAAACAAAAATAAATGGAAGTCATATATCAAACAAGTTAATATAATCTAACACATATTGTTTTCTTTCTGTTAATTTGGTAGAACAAAATTAATTTCATTATTTTCACTGATTTGCCGCAGATCCAGTAGCTGGTTTAGCGTTGCTGTTTTTGAAAGCACAATATATCCTAATGACTGACAGGATGACAGAAGAGGTTTGACCTGACTACCACTTTCATAATGAAGTTTCTCTACACATAGAAAAATGTAATTGAAGAGTTGTATTACTTCTTTTGAAAGGAATCCACCATACTTTGAAACAGTGACCCCTGTAGACGTTTTTTTCCCAAGACTACACGCTGACAAGGACAAAAAGGAAAGAAGCTATTTGAAAGAAATTATTTTCATGTTGTAAGATGGCTGTTTGGTCAGAACACTGATCCAGGGATGTTTCATGAAGCTAAAGAAATAGGATTAACTTTCCAATGTAAAAACACTCTCTATACTAAAAAGACAACAGAAAACGATTCTTACTTTGAGAGGACAGTAAACATTACCTTGTTTGCTGGCTGAATTCTGATTGTTACTGTTATATACATTAAAACACATTTTATAAGCAACATTATATCAAGTCAAAGTGACTACATGACTTTTCAAAATTCATTATCATTTGTAGCTAAATTATTAGTAATAGAATTATAATTAGTTGCAGTCAATGGCTGCTTCTGAAACTATGAAACTGATGAAAAACAGATACTTCCTTTTAATAGATATATCTTATTTCTTAAATTATACAAATATATGAAAGATCAGTTCAGTTTTGGTATATGCAAGTAATCATTGTACATAATTAAAATTAATGCAAAGAACTATTAGATACAATCTGCTTAAATACGTTGAACCAAATTGTATTGGGAAAATGTGTGCTAAGTTATCAATTGCCATATTTTCCTCCAGAATTTCTTTAATTTCCCTTACTGAGATTAGGTCTACCTAGCTCAAGGATCATCTTTCTAATATCCTAAGATTTGAGCTATTACATTGCTCAAATATCATGGGAGGAATAAACCACACAAACAAAAATATGTTATTGCATGAGTAACACATTGAGTAACAGTAAGAATATTTTCTCTTCAAAAATCATATTCTACATGGCTATAACAGATACCATGTTAAAAAAAAAAAAAGCCTTAAAATCAAACAGTACAGGTAATTGCTGAAAATCACGTCCTCAAAAAGAAACAAAAAAGGTTTTGCAAAATGATATTTTTGAAAACTCTTGTTGTAATTTTGTTCTATGAGTAGTGATCTAAGGTCCATCAAACGATATTGGCTTTATGGTCATCTCCTAAAAGATTCACTCACTTCCTACGTAGAAAAACTTCCACTACATTTAATGGAATTTTGCCTGTGTAAGCACCCTTAAGATTCCTGCATTAGTGTATTATGCCCCATTTGATAAGTGAGAAAGTAATGACACAGAAAATGGTAATAATTTTGTTTGGTCTACTCACTTCTAAATGGCTGAAAATATCTTCCATTTTAAATTATATTTGTCATAAAACCTGTGTCTTTAGAACTATATTTTTACCAACATTAGAAAGGAAATTAAAGCTAAACAAGGTGACAACTTTATTTTTGTTTTAGGCTTGTTTATACGATGTCTTCAACTATAATGAGAAAATCATGGGTCCTCCAGATAAAACTGCCATAGCAAAGTAACAGCTCTAAGTTCTCCTTGTTTAAAGAAGCAGTAGGAAAATACCAGCTCAATCAAACCACGAAGCATCAATAACCCTGGCACAGCCATGACCACCAGCCAGGTGGCAGAATGATGCAGCTCAGCTCTCATGTCAAAAAAACCCGATGGTGTTTACTATCAAGGTTTATTACTGAGGCAAATCAAGGCTGAACTCTTCTTCTATAATAATCTTCATCATGTTAATGCTCCAGATTTTTGTATTTCTTAAGTCTGGAAGAAGGACATTTATAATGGAAGATGTATTAGAAGGCATATAAGAAAGAGTCTTTCATATACAGATGATTTTTTTCTTTCTTTCTATCTTTCCAACATCTGTTTGCATAAGTTGCCTAGACACTGTGACCTCCTGAAGAGACAGCAGTTCCTTAATTGTCTAAGCATTTATTGTTGCAGCTTTTCAGCAAGCATCTAATTTTGCGGTCAGGATGAAAAAGTGAAAAGAGTATTCAATATGTCTTTACATAGGATTTCTGTGACAGATCTATTGACTCTCATTCTATTGCCTTCAGCAGAAAACTGCTTTCCTTTGGTCATTTTGTAAACTTCTTTCTGTGAGTAAATCAAAGTGGTGCTAAGAAAATGACTGAAAAAGTTTTAATTACCTACTGCTGATGCACAATACACTAAAAAAGGGGATGTTCAGAACAATTCTACACACTTGGGATGCAAGAGATGCAGGGCTTTTTTCAAAAGTCTATAGTAAAAAGATTTGTATTGCACTCATTAAAACAGAGAAAAGGGAATATGAAATGGATTTAGAAGCATTATAGGATACTTCTTGTCTAGGTATTATACACATTTTATTATATAAAGTGTAAAAGCAGATATTGAAAAATATTGGCATTTACACTACTACTTATTCAATACAGTAATTTCATCATAGATATTTAAACCTAAAGTAATGAAATTCTGGTTCATTCAGGTAACTGAAGGGTCTTCTCAGATTGCAGATCTGTAACACTACTGAAGTTTTTTTTTTCTTGAACCAACAGATCTTTAATTCCTTTATGTAAAATGCAATAGCTTCATCAGAAGAGGCACCGAGCAGACAATTCAGCCCCATCCCAGACACATCTACACCTGATCATTATGCCATTCTGCTCAAAAATAGGAGCGTGTTTTTGAATTCCTTTGACACTGGAACACGTTAAACATTACACTATTGAAGAAAAATGCGAAATCATGAGGTTAGCTCCCAAAAAGAAAGTATTAAGACCATTTATTTATGTATTTGTGTATTTAATATATTGAAGAAACACTTAGGTCAGGAAATAAACTCAGGACTGAAATCCCCAGAGCATGGTAATGTTTCCCAGTAGTGCTGAGTAAGGTGCTTAAATCTCAAAGAGATATCTAATTTAAGATGTATTTCTGTGTTCAGCATTTCCTACTGGCTAACTCAGTCTCCCTGCTCAGCATGATGCTTTTTCTAAACCCTTTTCTGAGACACCAAACTCTGATCCATTCCAGAGGAATTCTTTATATTATAGTAGCACAGATTTAGATATCAGCAGGTTACAAGTTAGGTGCTACAGTGCTACACAGCTGTGCCTCATCCCTGTGTGACTCTGCAATCTTACAGAACTCCTTAAATTTTGGTTTTTTCATCTTATATAAACTTGTTGTACTATATCAAGAGAACTACATCAATTTAAATGAGTGAAAGGCTAGTCCTGATCACTCATTAAAGTATGAGCTTGTTGCAGTCATAATAGGCACTCAATATCAATCCATACATGAAAGAGAAGCCAAAGTGATTATTGCCTGAAAACTGATGTAAGAACCCTAATTTCTATTCAGAAAAGCTTAAATGGTGGGCAAGATGAACACCAACTTGATGATATAGCTGTTTTCTAGATTACAATTTGTATACAGAGCATAACCAGGACCTGACGAGTGATTTGTACAACTTACCTCTTAGCCCAAAGGAAAGAGGCATTCTCTGAGAACAGCTCAGCTGGTGCCTGTCCTGTTACAGAATGACAAGTGATCTGATTGTGAGACACAGTGTAAGTGCTTTGTTCTCATTAAAAATGAACATGCTGTGGGAGACTTTTACCACTTACTCTACAGGTACCCACTGTGCAAAGCTAAGATATAATGAATATGTAATTTGGATATGTTTTTTATAAAAAGTCCAAAGAATCCAAATTAAAACTTGGGAAGAGCCCCTAGAGTAAGATAGAATTTGTCTGTTCTACTTATGGTTTTAAATTACGTGATTTGTTGTCCCAGAGCTGTAACACCCTTTCTTCCAAATACTTATGACATTGCCATGTCATACTGTGGTATGGGGTCCTATAAAAAGATAGACAAAGTATCTGTTACATTTATAGCTGGAATCCTATTTCTGCCACAAGAAAACTGCAAAATCTATACACACATCGTATAATGTACATGGTATTTCTGGCTATCTTATCTGGTCTGTTTGCAGGGATGATGCCTGATATTCTAATCATCTGGGCAGGTCCTACAAATACAGTATTTTAGGAAAAACAGTAGCACTGACACAGATTTACTTCTTTTTTTTTTTTTTTTTCCCCCAGCCTGGAAAACTAACACTCAAATGTACAACCAAAATAAATTTAAAAATGCCACCACACCTCAACTAAAATGCAGAAAATGGACAACATTTATTGATTATAAAATGACACATTTGAAATCTTGTGATCATGGAACATCCCAGCTTCAGCATTAGTTATAAAATAGTTACTTACAGTACTAAAAATGGTCATAAATTCAACTTTTAGTCTGTGAAATACAGTGTTACAAACATTACACAACTTCACAATGTTTTTTATGTGTCTGTCTGAGATGTCTTCAGTTTTATGTTTGGAAACTAAGTCATCTGAAGCATTTCAGAGTAACAATGGACATCAAATAATATTCTGTGGTTTTTTTGGTTTTTTTTTAAACAATCCTATTTTTGTAAGTACAGGACATACAGAATGTGAGGAGTGCCAGAGTTGTCAGAAGTCTCTGAGTTACACTGGCTTCCTTGGTCATTAGCTCTGTAGCCACTTCCATTCAATTATACACACCCATCAAACCTGCTTATCTGACGACATGCACACAGTTATCTACAACCTTGCATCAAATCTGAAGCACAGCAGAAGGCTTGAGCATATTTAGAGCAAGAGGCAACATGCCATAATGCTATCACATTTTTCCAGGATCAACAACATTAATTTTCACTTCTCGAAAGGTCAGAAAAATATTTCTTCTTTTATTTTCAATCACTGAACAATATATTTGGACAGTGCTGAAATAGAGTCAATTAAAATATTTTGATACTCTCTGCTACACTTGAAATTAAACAATTCTAAAAGAAAGTAAAAGCTATTAAAGCAGCCAGATTGTCTCCTTCATGGAGCATAAAGCAAAAGTCAAAAGCAGAGCAAATCAGAGACAGAACTAATCAGACACACTAAGAAAAAATTAGTTTTGTTCTACATTCAGTGGATATATCTTTATTTGGAAAGTTAATAGACTCCATCATGAACAGTTCACTGCATTTAATGGTTTTTAAACACCCCAAACGTACCTACACTCAGCAAAGCAGAAAGGTACTGGAAAACCCATGGATTTGAGCACAGGAGCCTTTTTAGGACAAATTCTGGAATTTGTCCAGATTTCCTCTATTGATATGATCTATTTCCTATGAACCAAAACGTACAGAATGCATTTCTAAAACCTCTGCAGCAAGTTCTAGCTCATAAAAACCAGCCTTACCAGCAGTGGAGGTGGCAGGTGTCCTACCCTGCCTGTTTTCTATTGTGCAGTGGGGTAGTACTTTTGGGCTGGAGTCAAGTGCTGCTTCCTTCAGGTCTAATAGTCCCAATGCAACTTTGCCCTGGTCTTAAATGATCACTCAGCTAAAGAAGATATGTATTCTGAATCTGAGTAAAATTACATAGCATTTATGTTGTATTGAAGTAAAGATGATTTCAAGTGTTATACCAAACCACAAATACATATGAAGTGTTACATGGTGTCTGGTCAACTTCATTAGTTCAACAATAACCACGACTAATTTTGTGTACCTGGAACCCAGCCAGCACTCAAGCACCCTCAAGTAGGAAGGGAATAAAGGAGTCTCCTCTTTTTCTAAGGCCTCTGCAAATGCAATGCAGAATTACAGCAGTCCTAGCCAGCACACAAGGGAGTACATGGATTGCTGCCAAGTTCTCTACTCAAGAGCAAAATACAAACCAGGAAAGATAAAGAAAAGTGGAACAATAGCCTGCCATGCCCTTGCACTGATAGCCACTGGCCTGCCGTGCTGGAGATCACTGCTTCATGCCTCCCCTTTCAAGGGAAGTTACACTGCTACCATGCAAAACCTCTTCTTGTGTCACAGTACAGCAGCACTGTAAATTTAGCTCATGATGATTTATGGGAGTCCTTCTAAAAAAAATAATGTTTCTACAGCTGGGAAGAACTTTCAATAGCTCATAAGTGCAAACCTCAAAAGCATAGTTCTCACTGAGGTGCCTCAGTGCCACTGAAGGACATGTGAACCCAGCTAATTAGAAGTGTAGTTAGTATGGGTACCTTTAATCCATCTCCATCTATTCACATGTTCAAAGGAACAGTAGGATTTCCCCTTCAAATTAAAACCTGATGTTAAGAAGGCTTTTAAAATTAGTTAAAAGTCCATAGATAACAAAAATGCCCTTTATAAATTATGAAGTGAAAAGAAACCCATGCTCTCATGTTTATGGCTAAACTACATACACATTACACAAACATGCAAATGCATGAAGTGAAGCAGAAGCATCACCAGTTTTAATAAGGATGAGGAAATGGAAATTTTGACATTAGTGATCCTTGCATAGAATCACCAGTGTCACTAGGCACTATGTGAGTATAAACTCCACCAGTAACTTCAAATTTTTTAAATAATTTAACCAGTTATCAAGAGTTTAGGTCCAGTGTTCTTTATTAAGGAACAGTTATGAATATACTATTTTGATATTACCTTCTGCAAAACTGTATTTTTTTATATTCACAGGATCTACTTCATATCCTAAGACATCAGTAATATAAACTGTATAAAAAATTCTATTTACCACTGTAGATTTAATATGCTCAGCTACTTTTCATGAGACATACAGTATTAGAATTCAGAGGTCAGAAAACTTTTATTAGGATGAATAATGGAAAAAAAGGTTTGACAGGATATTATTTTATCTCGGTATATAATTTGCAAGTGTATAAGATCTCGTCATCCATATAAGTGCAGTTATTTTTAATCATGAAGATCAAGGATTAATCTCTGATATTCTTTCATCACGTAAGCTTTTATCATATGGTAATAATATAACTTTATGTAATGTTAGATGGTGCAACTCATCAAACAGTAGAAAGATTAAAGCAAGGAAAAGAAACATATGTAGGCCACACTGAAAAAAACCAGATGGAAATAATTAGAAACTAGGAAAGTAAACAGACACAAAATGCTAAGAAGAAATGAATACCATCAAAAGAAATTTAAACACAAACATGAAAATCTGTCACACAAAATTAGAATATCCTTAGAGAGAACACATTCTTAATGACTTCATAAAAAATAATCATTTTAATTATTAGCTGAGGAGGTCCTTTACATTGGTTGCAAATGTAAAAAATTATCCTTTAAAAAACCCCAACCTGTTGTAAGGAGGGTTTATTAAAAAGTGCAACACAACAGTATGTTCCTTAGGGGAGGAGGCTTTGTATGTTCCTAAACTGGTGAAGATAATGGAAGCTTTTGAATGAAGAAAAAAAAAAGAGAACACAGTATAAATGTGATGATTAAATATCAGATGTGATGTGAAAACTGAAATGGGTTTGAAGTACCTCCTAATCATACCCTTGCCTAGAAGCTAATCAGTTTAAAAGAAACTTACCTAATTTTATTACAGAAATAAATTCTAGTGTAACCATTTCACATGTATTTGTTATTGAAACACTAAATATAAGGACAAGAGTACATCTAATGGGAATATTGTGAATTTTAGAGTACCTCAGTGAATGCAAACTGTGTTTAAGTCTACAAAAGTGTTTTCTATTCCAAAAGGAGAAGGTTTCTGTCCCTGCCTGTCAGCAAGTGGCAACTGTCAACCAGAGAAAGCCCTTATCTTTTTTTTTTTCCCTTAAGATGGCAATGAAAAGAGAAGATGTAACCTCCTATTGTGAATTACAAGCATGCTGCCTTGTATTCCTGCAATTCCCCTGCTGTCTGGAGATTATCACGGCACTGCAACATCTCCTAATGTTTGATACTCTATTTAACCCTCAGCTACTTAAAGAATTTGAGAGGAACAAATACAGAAGGAACAAACACCCTCTCTGCAGCCTCACACCATGACAGTCTGTCACATCAGGAGCGTGAAATCATAGTTTCATAGGAAGGGGTGAGACTCTGCAAAGGACCCAAAAGAGGAACATGGGGCTGTGCAAGTCAGGAGCTTGCATGCATTTGACACATTCAGCTGCTTAAAACACATCACACTGTTCACCTCTGGAGCACTGACAAAGAGAGGATGATGATAACGTGACAGGTAAGATCTTTCTGTCTGCTTACTTCTGTGAATGGACAGCAGCATGCTCTGCATTAGTAAAACAGTTCTCAGAATCTGAAGGAATCAAGGGAAAAGCAGCAAAAGCATGATCATGACTTTAAAAGTAATGCCAGATGATCTGACCATAAACAGGTCACTGCATGTCTAACAGTTTGGTGTTTCCTTTGAATAAAGTATCAGAGAGTAGGACAAAGTTTCTGGGATATGTGTAAGTATCCCTTTAGTCCAACATTCAGAATGAAAACGTCAGAAGCTCGCAATATTCACATCTTCCTGGTCCTGTTTATGCAGCAGTTAGCCAAAGTACTAAACCATAAAGGCTTATGTCTCACTTTTTTTCACAACTCTGAAACACCTTGGTTTTTTTGTGATGGTAACACTTACTATAAGCTATAGGTTTGGTGGGGAATTTTTCTGTTCTGTGCAGATATAGATCCGAATTAGAATGCAGTAAACTAAACTAGAATTCCATAGAATCATAGCAGCATACAATCATAGCATCATTTGAGTTAAAAAAGACCTCTAAGTACATTGAGTTTAACCATTAAACCAGCACTGCAAAGTCCATCATTAAACCATATCCCTAAGCATGACATCTACGTGTCCTTTAAATGCCTTCAGGGATGGTGACTGAACCACTTCCTGTGCAGCCTGTTCCAGTGTTTTACAAGCTTTTCCATTCATCATTTTTTTCTAGTATCTGATTTACACCTCCCCCAATCCCACTTGAAACCATTTCCTCTTATCCTATCACTTGTAACCTGGGAGAAGAGACTGACCTCCATCTCACTACAGCCTCCTTCCAGGTAGTTGTAGAGAGCAATAAAGTGTCCCCTGAGCCCACTTTTCAAGTCCTCAGATTACTCCTCCCAAGGTGCATATTCATGTGTCTACTAACTGTTGAAGTACTTACTCAACTAGTTTGGTTCTCTCTTCCAGACTAATCCAAGTTACTGCATCTCCTCTGCCCAGAATGGAACCACACATTTGACATAATGGCTTAATTTGAATGGCTGAGAAAAACGTATTACATATGTAATACCTTGATTACCAGAGTTCAAGCCTCCCATCACAAACCATCCCTCAAGCTGGTAGACAGAGATTTGTAACCAAATCTTGAATTACAGAGAATATGTCTACATTTTCAACTAGAATACACACTCTTAAATTCCAAATAATTATTGCATGTTTGCTTCCCAAAGCCATTAATTCCCCATTTTCTCCTTGGTAAATTTAAAAAAAAAATTCTATAGCACAGATTCATGATCACTCTCACATCAGCATGATATCTTTCCTCTCTCCACAGCAATTATGTCAAAACTTCCCCACCTTTCATTAAATCTTTTTGTAACTCACCTCCCAGTGTTGCTTTATCTTCCCCTGAGCTCTGGCAGAAGGACAAAGTTCCTACACTCACAGGGCTTGCAGTTCATAAACAATTAATTGCTGTGGCCATGCATGCAGTCAAAGGAAGTTTACATTAACAGCATTCCAGAAATTAAAATATGCTAAGTGGTGTCTATTAGGATATTCTGGTTTTCTCATGCCAGACAAACAGGGAGTCCTAATCACTAAATGACAATAATTTGTATAGGTGGTCTCTCTCTCCCCTGCCTAGACATAGCTCTTAATTCATCTTTCTTGTTCTATACTGACAAGTTCTAAAATAAATAGGTCTTTATTCTTCATTCAATGGTTCAACAGCTGATGAGTTGAGATTTACAAGGTAAGTTAGAGACAAGAAGAAACTTCATTTTTGATAATGCACCTTCAGTCTGTTTTACATTATCTGTAAGCTTCCCATGCTCATGGAGGACTACAGAGCTGTTAAATACATTTGGGAAATCTCCAGAGCTAGCCCATCACCTAAGGTTACATACAATTCATCCCTTACCTTTTCCTGATCTCTAGCACATAGGCTGATGGTCTCAAAGCATTGTACATCCCACTGCTCACTCACTCTCCTTTACCCTTCCTTTTCTATGTACCTATTTTTTGATAGATTTGCCTTAAATTGGTTTCTGCTCACCTCACAACAGGAAAGTTGAAATCCTACAGTTCTTACCTAGCATATAAAGAGAAGAAAAGTAAGTTCAGTAACAGTTAAAGGAGAACATATTTTTATCGTTTCTTTGATTTTATTTTACAGTCCAGATAGCAGTCACATCAACACAGCCAACCTCCACAATGCCAAGATGGTAATCATGTTTAAGTGGACCCATTGGCTTCCTTAATGGAACCATCTTTTGTTTGCTCCTGTGTACAGAGAGCTACCTCTCCTCTTAGCTCTTAGGAAAAGCCCTAAAAATTAATCTATTTTAAAAGGTTACTTATGCCAAAGATAGCAGATAATTAGGATTAGAGACCTCAATAGCGATTACTAATATCATAATACCAAGAATATTTTTCTTATTTAATAATGGTATAGGTACACAATGTACTTTCAGATTAAATTTACTGTATTTCCTGATTTGCTCTAGGCACAGTAATAACCTTGTAGATCACTCTTAACACAAATTGATTTTCTCAGTTTTCTAAGAGTGTGCTCAATCTCATTCCCAAATAAAACACTGTACTTAATCAGAAAGCAGAATTCAGAGGGAAAGCAAGTAAATGATAAATTAGCCCATGCTTTTGGGGAGACAGGAGAATGTGCAATTGCCATCAAAGATAATGGGAGCATTTCACTCCCCTTAGGATTTTGGATGTTAGTTATGAAAGTGTTTTAGTTGGGATTTCTCTCAGTGAAAAGATGTAAATCTGATTATAAACAATGTCTCTTATAACAAAATGGTAACCTCAGTTAATGGAGGCATTGCCAGTAAGCTCTTGGTGATAAGTTACCATTTCTGGTTTGCTTTTTTTTTTCCTCTCATGCTTCTTCTCTCTATTTACTTCTCTGATAGAAGCTTCTGTTGTTGTGATAAAATCTGAAAGTATATAAATCACCCAACTATGGCCTGTTCCTCTTTAGCTCTTTCAAACCTAGCAGTCACACACTAGGAAGAATTGCCAGGAATATCACAAAAGCCACTCAATTTCTGGCATGGATTCAAGACTTTTTCATACATCCATTTACACTTCTACAAAAATTCAGAAGACTATCTGCAACTCAACATTTACAGAAATACTAATATTAAAATATCACCTTCTGCTACTCTGTCATTATTAATAGGAATAAAAGTCCCCCAATTAAACACAGCTTTCTAATTAAGTCCATAGTATTATAAACTGCTACACTGCTTTTCCACAAGAGAAAATAGAGGATTAAAAATTATCCTGAAACAGCCGACGGGTAGTCTGAAGCTGATAAAGGGAAGAAAACAACAGTACAAAGAAAGGTTAAAGTCTTTCACATAACTGCATTTTATTCTGTAAAGAGGGCACTATTAAAAACACGGTGTCTACTAACAAATCCTGCAGTTCAACATCTGATATATTACGGCTATGCCTTATTTCTTTAGTAATACAGAAAAAAATTGCCAAATTTTTACAGAACCTGAGGAGTGACACTTAGTTTAAAGTTTAGACTATGTGAGACTGGTCTGTCTTTTGAATGAATGGAAATTACTGACAACAACTAAATTAGTCTTGGAACAGACTGAATAGTCAGAACAATACATTTGATCAGTGAACATTTTCTTTGTATGATACCTTACCAAATCGAGTCATATAACTAACATTCTTACCCCTCGCATTAGTTTTTCTTAGTTTCTCTACCATCTTATCTCCTGAAAG
The DNA here is from genome assembly GCA_013396995.1 of Dicaeum eximium. Taxonomy (NCBI): domain Eukaryota; kingdom Metazoa; phylum Chordata; class Aves; order Passeriformes; family Dicaeidae; genus Dicaeum; species Dicaeum eximium. The sequence continues at coordinate 446,605 of VWZP01002900.1, forward strand.
GATTTTCAAGTAAAATTTACTGACAGTGCAGTTTTTCTATTGACTTTTGTGCTTTTAAAGAAAATTAAACTGTACTAAAACCTCCCAGCTGCAGATGCTTTACTCTGAGTACACAGCAATTTATAAAAATTATTAGATGTAGTAGATAAAATAATTCACAGTACTTGAAAATCTGCATGCATTTTGTTATTTTCTCACAATTTATAGATTTATCAATGAGGTTTCTATATGCACATTAAAGTCTGGCATTAGTTTAATCTCTGATTTCCATTTTTCATGTCTTAAAAGCCTCTTAAGAGGTAAAATGGCTCCTGTGAAAGTCACCCCATTAGTCTCTATTGCTCTGATGAACATGAAAGGCAGAAATACTCATTTGTCCTCCAAAACACCTTTCTCTAGTCCAGAATGACTGTTTGCTTTGATGACCAGGGCTGTGTGGCAAACAGGGACAGCTTAGCTCAAGCGACCGGTGAGGTTTCACCTCGCATTTCACGGGGTCTCCACGCTGTTTAGCACTCACATCCTGAACCTCTGGCTTACAGGAGTGGCACAGCATAAAATGCCATGATGGAAGCTGTGACAGCTCATCAGCTGAGTGACAGGCAGTCCAGTATCTGTGCAGTGCAGGTGGCAAAAAGAGATGGAAGCAATAATGTCAACATCCATTAAGCTGTTCCCAGTTGTCATTCAGATCCTTAAGCAACCGCTCAGCTGTCTGGATCATCCTGCACAGTATAGCCAGCATAAACTTGCCAGTTCTAATATTTATCCCAGGAAAACACAAAAGAACTTCTAAGCAGCCCCTCATCTAAAGTGCTCCTAGTTTCTCAGAAATTAAATTCAGGGGTGGAGAGCAGGGATAATCTGCTGAAGAATCAGGGGGCCATGATGGTGACAGAAGTGACAGTGACACAAGGTCAAAAGCTCCACTAAGACACAGCTCTGGTCACTGAGCTACTGAAGAGTAGCTCTGCTGAATACATTAAGAGGCTTCACTTTTACACACAAGGCTGAGTGTATTTCATGATAGGGTTTTTGATATTTCTGGTAAAATAAAGAATTTACTGAAAATGTCTTTATTTAATATATAAACAAGAGAAAGAATCCTTCAATATCATTGTCATGGTCCTCATCTGGAATTGTTCCAACAGGTCCATGCCCTTATGGTGGGGGTCTCAGAGCTGAAGACAGTACTCTAGGAGACAAGGGTGAAACAAATACCAAAGTGCCTTCAAATGACTGGGTTCCGTTAAGTTGCTGAATACAGTAATTCAAAACTATTTGTTCAAAACTATTTGGAATTTGCAGTCATGACTCAAGGTCCAAATGGAGATCAATAGATATTTCAGTTTTCATCATTGTTAACTATCCTTACTAGAAAAAGGTACAGTGATGATCAAGACTGTAAGTTAAATTGCTTTGTATTTGGTATCACAAGTAGGAGCACTTAAAAATACCAATATTTACCCCTTCTTCCACTTGTCTACCTCATATGTATAAAGAAATCAATCCCAAACAGCTTACTTCAATAAAAAAGCACAGGCAAACCCTCATCATAACCATGCCCACGAATATCAGTGGAGCAAAAAATCATGTTTGATTATTTTCAGAATATCTATGCAGCCTGCTAAAAGAAGATTTTCTGACAAATATTAGCAAAAATGTATTTTTTGAGTGAAAATAGAAAAATATCACACTGTTCTCAAGTTTCACTTTTGTTCATAGGAATCAATTAACTTCTTTGTGCTCATTATGGTCCAGGAAATCATTTGTTCTGCTCCCAATTAGGTACTTGATGTATGTGGTTCGTTACCTAAGGTCTGGTCTGGATGGATGGATTCAGACAGAACTCCATTCATACTCCACACAGTCAGCCATGAGCCCATTTTGGGCCAGAAGTAATTCCATCGCATCAGAAAAATGGCACATTCCAGCAAAAGGGCACAGAAATTCACTTATATGGGTACATTGGTTTTGGATCAGAGCTGGCTCATATGCAGAGAGTACAGGTTCCCCCTCATCCATTCATGTGGATTGCCTGAAATCATACTGCATTGCATCTGCTCACTGACAGTACAACTGTATTTTTTCCTCACAGGAGACCAACTAGGGTAAAATAAAACTCTAGTGCAGAGGGTCAATACACATCCTGTACACTAACAGCTTCTAAATTATGGTGTAATTTATTTAACCAAAATTGGGAATTAACTTCAAAAGCTTCAGCAAAACATAAATTGCAGTATATTCAGGGCTGTAAAACTGTTAATAAATAAATAATGTATTAATTATTACTTATCAACAGGATACTATGACAAGCAGAGACCCATTACATGAAACCAGACAACTAATAAGGATATTGCTCCTCTTTTAAAGTTCAAATTACATTACTAAATTGCATACTGTTACGTTCAAAAAAAAAAGTACACTGTTCTGCATACTGTTTTTTGATAACATTAACTGTAAGAGTGAGGAATTTAGATATATTTCCAAGTGTTTGACCACAATTAGGAATGGCCAAAAAACCCCCAAGCAAACATGTAGGGAGTGACAGGACAGGGTGCAATGGCTGTAAACTGAGAGTAGGTTTAGATTAGCTATTTTATGAAGAAATTCTTTCCTGTGAGGGTGGTGAGGCACTGGAACAGGTTGCACAGAGAGTTTGTGGATGCCCCATCCCTGCAAGAGTTCAAGACCAGGCTGCGCAGGGCCCTAACCAAGCTGTTTTAGTGGGAGGTGTCCCTGCCCATGGAGGGGGTTTGGAACAAGATTATCTTTAAGGTCCCTTCCAACCCAAACCAGCCTGTGAGTCTACATATTAACAAAGTTGTCTTCAACATCTACAGTAACAAAACAAACCAAACAAACAAAACAAACAAAAAAATCAGTGACCATTCCAGCTAAGAAAAAACAACTTGGTATTCAAAACTATTTGGTATTTGCAGTCGTGGCTCAATGTCCAAATGGAGATCAATAACAAGTGATGTCATCCCATGGCCTATAAAGGAACCAGGTGTGGTACCTTCATCAATGACATAGCCCGTGGCACTTAATGCACTCTCAGCCAGTTTGTGGATACCTCAGGGGTGTGGTTGATTCACTAATGGGAATCCTGGGGGATTTGACAGGCTTGAGGAGTGGGCCCATGTGAACCTCATGAAATTTAACAGGGCCAAGTGCAAGGTCCTGCACCTGGGTCAAGGCACTACCCAATGTCAATACGGACTGGGGGATGACTGGACTGAGAGCAGCCCTGCACAGGAGGACTTGGCGATACTGCTGGATGAAAAATTAGATGTGAAGCAGCAGTGGGCACCTGCAACCTAGGAAACCAATCATACCCTAGGGTGCATAAACTCACACATGGCCAGCAGGTTGAGGGAGGCTATTTCCCCCTCTGCTCTCATACTAGCCCACCCAGAGTCCTGTGTCCAGCTGGGGAGCCCTCAGGACACAAAAGACACGGATCTGTTAAGGCACATTTAGAGGAAGGCTACAAAGATTATCGGAGGGCTGGGACACCTCTCCTAGGAAGGAAGGCTGTGAGAGGTGAGGTTGTTCAGCCTGAAGAAGACAAGGCTCTGGGGAGACCTTATTGTGGCCTTTCAATCCTTAGAAGCAGGGGCTTATAAGAAGGACTGAGGGATTTTTCACCAGGGCCTGTAGTGACAGGACAAGAGGCAACCATTTTAAGTTGAAAGAGTGTAGATTCAGATTGTACACAAGGAAGAAATTTTTTATTACAAGGGTGGTGAGACACTGGAACAGGTTTGCCAGAAAGGCTGTGGATGCCTCATCCCTGCAACTGTTCAAGGCCAGGCTGGTTGAGGCTTTGAGCAACCTGGTCTGTTTGAGGGTGTCTCTGCTTAAGGGTTGGAACTACATGATAATTAATGGTTCTTTCCAGCCAAAACCATTCTACAATTCTGTAAGTTAGCACAAGAAAGAAAAGGGTCCAGGTAAAACTAACATGATAAAACAAATGTGATAAAACAAATGCCAAACATAATGGAAAAGGTACTTAGCAGTAGTGGTATCACTTATAGTATCACTTCGAGAGCAGAAATATTAATTAAGCAGAATGCTGCAGTGTTCTGTCTGGGCTCTGGTTCCATTAATATTTTAATAACACTGGATAACACTAAATAATACATGTAATAACTCTCAGATGGTAGGAAACAATGAGAATTCCCAAATTTCTTGTGACAAATAAGAGCAACTACACAGTTCTTTATTTAAGATCTACAAAGACATTGGAGGAACGACTTATGAGGCAGCAGTTCCTGGGAGGAAATCTGGAGATCTTTGGAATTTTACTAAACCATACCAAGCAACACGCAGTAGTTCTCAGCTTAATGTAATACTTGTCATCTGTGTCATCTGAAAGACATGAGGAGTAATCTGTTTGAACTAGCAGGTGGTTCAAGCTCTGCATCTTGCTTTGAGAACTGCTCTTGCAGAAAGTGGTTTATTTGGAGGCAATCCAGAAGAGAAAAACAGGAATTATAAAGCTGTAGCAAGTGATCTGCATGGAAATGCCAAAGAGATTGGAGATAATTAGCCTAGAAAATGGAAGAGTTATGGATGGAAGAATTTATTTAAACACATTTTTTCAAGGTTCTATATAGGGTATTTACTGTCTTCAGTTACATAAAAGGAACTTACCAAGAAGAAGGAAGTAATTTTTTCTTTATATTCACAATGATTAATAGAAGAACTGGTTAATAAGAAAAATCTTTTAAAAAACAAAACCAAGCCACATTTTTTATTAAGAACAGCTAGTAAAACAGGTCTGTGGTAGCTGACAAGTCTGACTTCCTGGTAGTGTCCTAAAAATGGGTTAGATGGACATGTCTCAGGAACGTTTAGATCAGGTTCAGAATGTTTTTGGGGGAAAGAGGAAAGATACAGTGACTTCCCCAGGTCCTCCCAACTTCTTTTGTACAATTCAGTTTAAACCAACTCGCTAAGGTAGTGAAAGCACATCACGTTATACAACACAAAGCACTAAATTTCAGACACTACTTTTGTAAACACATAAAAACTTCAGACACACTTCTCCTAGCACATATTCCCTTCAAAGTTAGCCTAAAGTATAAAGTGTTTTGCTCCACAGTGCAGTGAGACCTCACCCATGTGTGGCAATAGTTGGTACATCAGAACTCCAAACATGACCATTTAAAGGAGATAAATACAGCTTGTTCTGATAAGCCATAAACATCTCTCTCTTCCAACCCCAATGAAATGTAAGTATCAGGTAGGAGAGAGGGATAAAATATTTCACATCATAACATGCCTGGATATTCTGTTTGGAAACCAACCAACAAATAAAAAATCACAGGAATTCATAACATAAGCATTGTAATACGCTTATTATTTCCTACCCTTACTCTGAAGTCTACATACAGCATCTAAGAGATCTTGGACAATCGAGACCTCTTATACTGAACGTAGATTGACTGTGTCAGTTTGAAATGATGAGTTTGACTTTCTGAGAAATGTCACTTAATATAATGAAATCATAATCTGAATTTAGAGCATTGTGTAGACAAGAAACCAACTCAAAAGTAAAACTTTTTTTTTTTTTCCTAGCTTGTACACGAGGCCAGACTTAAACATCCACAGATTTTCCATAAAGGACAGACACTACAGAATTTGCTGTGTGACTATAGTACTCCCAGGTAATATGGGACATCACATTCACATCTCTAAATTACTAATGTTTTTTACTGTAAGTGTTTCACAGTTATTGGACTAGAAATTTACTGTCTTTCCCCTTCATGTAAACTCTGTTTATAAATGAAAATATTTTTAAGAGCAAAATTGAAATGAACTTACCACAAGTCCAGAGTCTTTTAGGGACAGACAAGCACTACTCTGTATAAAATGTATAAAATGACCAGGGGAGTTTCAGAGTTTCAGCGTTGCTTTTACTGGCACTCTAAGTTTAAAGATTTGAGATACTGAAGAAAGTAAGGCATAGAGCAATTTACTTCTACCAGACTCAAGGGTAACCTGAAGACTTTCTTCTACTACTGGTTATTTAAAAGACAGAGTCAGAGAGATGGAACGACAGCTGTGAAAATTCATGTCTCAGGATTTTCAAAGACAAGTTGCACAAACACAAAAATGAAGATTTGGATTGTGAAATGAAAATACACTTCTACATATATACTGTGATTCACACATTCTCGCATTTGGGTTTTAAATGATTTGATTGAATGATTTGATTTTATTTTTGAACAGTTTTTAAATTCTTTCAAGTAAGGAACAGAAGAAATGATATGTTAGTTATGTAAGCAATCGTTGACGGGAAAATGGATCAAATCAAAGATTAAAAGATAATTAAAATAATTACACAGTATTTAGAAAATAAAGTATTTAATAAAATCCTGATTGGGTCAAAAGCTTGCCTTCAGAAGGGAGGGTGAAACTTACCTACATATATACATATATATATATAACTTGCTCATTAAAAAGCATTCCCTGAGTTGTGCTAATAAATATTATCTGTAAGAAGTTAAATTATTTTACTAGCACATTAGTGCATCAAATCCTACTATCATCGACTTCGCAGGGAAGAAAAAGAGTAACAAGCACCTTACATCAGGATTGGGATTTATTCAAAAAAGGGTTATATAATACTTCTGGAAGTTGCAAAACCTTTCAGAAAAAAAATATATTCATAAGTTGCTGAGAATTTTACCATAAATTGTTTATGAATCAATGCAATGATGGCATAGGATTTTTATTTAACAACAGATTTGATAAAAACTATAGCCAAAAATAAAATATGCTTGCAGACTTAGTATTATGTAAGCTTACAGTTTTCATGCAATCTGATGATTAATTTTATTTACTGTGTTTTTAATATATGTTCTTCAGTAAAAAGACAACAAAGCCCATCTATATTCTCTTGTACAAAACCTAAAGTCAGATTTCAGCTGTTTCAAAGCCTGCTTCTCTTGAACCAAGTATTGTGAAGACTAGTATAGACTAAAATCAGACCTTTTACAGGTTTATATTCTAGATGCTGAAATAACTGTTAAAAATGAATAACTCTACTGATGTTTTCAGATTGAGCTTTATATATATATGTATAACATTTGACCATAAGCCTTGAGCCTGTTAAAGTGTGAAAGTCTGTTACTCTGTTGGTTTTATGAATCTGATGGAATCTAAAGTGAAAGGCAGGATTTTACTGCAGATAAATCATTGAAAAAATGTAACTGATACTTTTACCTCAAAAGCCCAAGGAAGAATTTTATCTGAGAATAAATCAACAATGCAGAAGTAGAATTCTACTCACCATGATAAACAGGAAAAAAAATAAACTCCTACTCAATGATATCTAAGTCTGGAAAAGAACAACTTTTTTCCTTTTTCTCAAATATAATGCTGGATATTGTTTCTTTCTATATATATATGCATCTATATTCTGTATTAAAATCCATTGATTTTTGTTTTCAATTTTTCCTTGTTCTCAAAGAATAAACAAAGAGCAACCAATGCAATGTAACTTGTCTTGTGAAAACCAAGGATATACACAAAATTCTGTTTAAGTCTTTCTCTGCTAGTCTAACGTAGTCAGATGTAAATGAGGTACTCAATAAAGTATACTTTGGAAAGGGTTTTTCAATGACATTTGCTAAAAAGATGAGACCTGTCATTTATCTGTTGCAAATATTTCAGAAAGGTTTATTTTCTCTTAAATTAAGAACTTTCTGTATGGTCCTTCTGCACTGAACACAGCATGTTGGAAAAAAAAAGGAAAAAAAGGTAATTTTCTTGACGTTTTTCAAACTCGAACACATTCCTTCAGGCATAAAGTTTATTTTTATGTCTCCCCAGCAAACGACAGTGCAAAGGACTCCAATTTTGTTTTGTGGTTTCTGTTTCATTTTAGTTGTTTTTTTTTTAAAGAAAACTAGTAGTGTTTGTTTATTTCTTGTGTATAAAAACTGAAAAATATGCAGGTCTTTTGAATGACTGCAAAACTAACAGAAAAGTTAAAACTTTCCACAGAAAGCAGCTCTCTGTGCTCTTAAAATATCAAAGTGTTTCCAGAACTTGTATGTCCATCTTTTATATCCCTTTCATTTCAGACGCTGTTGTGTCTTTATAAATGACATTTCATTCCCTTGTGGGAAGAAGTAAGTATACTTTTTAAGCCAGATTTTTGTGAACAAATACATGACCGTAATCTGTTGTTATGCTTTTTCTAATAAAGATTTCCTCTGTCTTCAAATACAGCCTCATTGTAAATCTGTTCATAGGGGCCTAGGAAATACCATGTTGGATGTATGTGCATATACCCTGAAAAGGGTATACCTAATTTAGTATTCTCTTACAAGATGTGTCTTGCCAAGGAATTCAATGTGTTAGAGATTTGAACTTTCTATATACTAAGAAAGCAAGCCTTCTAGATTTCAATACAACTCAGCTGACATATGTCAGAATCCTAAGTTTTCTTCAGCATTGAGTTTTGGAATATATAAGAATATACCTGCTAAAGACACTTTAAATCTAAGACAAGTCTTATGATGGTTGAAGAAATCCAAAGCAGACAAGTCTTTTCCAAACATCTAAAAAGTAATTTATTCTGTGCCCTAAGAAACGAATTAAATTTCTCTCTTGTATAACTGGGGATGTTCTCTTTTATTCCTATATCTGTCTAATCCTTTTTACCAATATCTTGGTCTCAGTGAATTAATTCTTTGCTTTAGTGTGACATGCTTGGTGTATTTAGCCCTGAGACAATCTAGGGGTGACATAGGAAATCATTGCAGGCTTTCCCCAGAGTATATTCTTCTCTAGTCTTCAAGGAATCAATCCTGCAATGAGAAATTGAGAAGGAAAACAAGAAAAAGTGCTGGAGGCTGACTGAAAGCCTGCCTTTACCTTAATAGCAGAGAAGAAAGTCCTGCAAAAATACCCTGGATATCTGAGTATCGTGTGACCCATTAAAAATCCCTCCAGGGTGATGTAAGCTGCTTTTTAAATGAGAAAACAGTGATCCCTGGAAAGGCTAGGTTTGTTTTGCCTGCCCAGAATGCTTTCTGGAGATATTTAGGATAGAGTTCACCTTGCAACAGAGACTCTGGAAAAACATTTATGCACAAGATAGGTTCCATATCAGTCTTGCTGTAAGCTCTGAAATATACAGTTCTTGAGCTGTTTTTCTATTTTGAAATAAACGACAATTTAATACTCATATAACTCAATGAACAGAAAGGCACACCCTGGGGCAATAGTGATGGTTGGTGCAATTTGCCATCCCATGAGTAATTAAGCCTTCCCACCCACCGTGAGGTTTGTGTCATTCATGCCCACTGGTCTTTCTATCACTCATGGATCATCCTTATCTGTCATTAAGATGTCATTATCTGCATCCTGGGCTGCATCAAAAGAGGGGTGACCAGCAGGTTGAGAGAGGTGAATCTGCCCCTCTACTCCATTCCCATGAGACCTCACTGGCAGTGCTGTGCCCAGCTCTGGGGTCCTCAGCACAGGATGGACATGGAGCAAGTCCAGAGGAGGGTCACAGAGATGATCAGGAGAATGGAGCACCTCTCCAACTAAAACAGAGAAAGCTCAAGTTTGTTCAGCCTTCCTAAGAGAAGGCTCCACAAAGACTCCACAAATGGTGTGACCTTCCAGTAATTAAAGCACCTTTTTCTACCTGCAGATAGGAAAAGTGGGAATGGCTTTAAACTAGAAGGAAAGAGATTTAGATTTTATGTTAGGAAGAATTCCTAAGAATTTCCTCAGAGGGTACTCCAGCACTGGAGCAGGCAATTTGGGAATTTGTGGGTGCTCATTCTGGGAAGTGTTCAAGGCCAGGCTGGATGGGGCCCTGGGCAAGCTGGTCTAGTGCAAGGTGTCCCTGTCCATGGTGGGAGGGAAGGAATCAAATGATCTTTAAGGTCTCTTTTAACCCAAACCATTCTATGATTCTACGAGGAAAAATACCAAATAAATTTAGGAATTGAATTAGCCTACTGTGCCTACAATATTTTAATTACTTCATGTTCAGAGGACAGAAATTTCCTTTCACTAAGATACTAATTTATGAGATCATATAAATTCTTTACTATCTGATTTGAGGTTTGAGTGGAATGTATAATATAGATAATATATATTATAGCCTCTCAGATATATAATCAGATTTACTAATATCTATATCTATATCTGTAGTGAGATAAATTGATAAGTTTATTTATTGAGTAAAAATACATAGCAATAATGCCTAGGATTAGGGAAAATGGAGAAGTTTTGAATGAAACTTTACTGTATATTATATTATTCTGTGATTCTATAAAAATTAATGACTTGTAAACGTATATCCAGTTCACAAACAACAATGAATTTAGCTAGACCTTTTCACTCTTTCCTTACATAGGGACCTTTTGTTATGAGTTCCAAAACACTCTTGACATCTCTTCCTCTCTGTAATTACCTCCAAGTATCATTCACTACAAGGGCTTTCAGGATTTTCCCTTCACATTTTATTTCAATTTATTTCTAAGACAGAGTACTACAGTATTTTACAGTATTCTGAATTGTATTATCAGATGTCCTCCCCATGTTTCTAACACATATAAAGCCTTCTTTTCTCACAGTCCGCACTAGTATTTGCATTTCCTTCTAATATATTGCTAAACTCCAGGTTTCATCAAGTACATTATTTTCCTTGTTAAATCACTACAGAAGATGTAAGTTCACATATTAATTTATGCATATTTCAGTACACCATTGATATTCATTTATAGTTTACATATACACTCCAGTCCACTTTTAAATGTGTTAAAACCTAAACCAATATGAATTTTTATAGAAATATGAGTAATATCCATAACTTCTCACTTAATACTTTAGTTTACCCATTTTGCAACTCCCTCGCCCCAAAAAAACAATAATGTTTATAGAATTAGAATTAAGTAAAAACAGAACACCTTTATAATTAATAACGTTTTGTTACTTTCACTCACTGAGATCCTTTCAGGTCTTTTAATAGTTTTACCAATGTAGAAATTGGATTCTTAGAACACTGAAGTTAATTTCTTGTTAAATATTAAAGACGATTATACTATCCTGTGTTATTTATACTTTAATAGTCTATATTATACATTCCCTGTAACACTGTATTCCTGCATATTCAGATTTCTCACATGACCCTATTTCTTGTCAATTCCTCCTTACTTTTTAATTGTTCCCGAATCTTAATCCTTAATTTCTCATTCCTAAAAAGAAGCTTTTTAACTCGATATTTTAAATAAGATTATTATCATCCCTTTCAGTCTTTTCGGTATTTGTTTTTTTCCCTATGATGTTGTTAGAAAATCCTTATTATCTTAACCCCTTTGGCAAGCATTAATCCATTTCTCTTTTTATACTGCCTTATCTTTGCCCTACAAGCTTTAACTTCGAATATTTTTGTCTGGCTGCCTCTTCTCTTTCCCTTTTCCAGAACACTATTCAATAGTGATTGCTTATCTCGTCTTTCAGTGCCAGAAGCTACCAACAGCACAGTACAGCTGTGACATATCACAAGCAAAAGGGAAGGCACACAAACATGCCTCACTTTGTGAGAATGATGTAAAATATAGTAAAAAACCATTAATTTTTTTTTTTAATGTCACCTCTTGCCATCACTGAACCTGACTTGCTAAATACCAAATGGTTTCAAAAATCTATACATTAAGGATAGCCATAATTATTTTTGGAAAATTCTCTCTAGAATTTTTTATTAGCTGTTCTTCAGATTAGCTATTTTGGCCATTCTGCACACTGTCATTGTGGTTTAGGCCATTTCTCTAGTAGTTACAATACTACAACCTGAAGCATGATAAAGAACAACTGAAAAAACCCATGGTTCCTTGTAGTGACTGACAGAAATAACAAAATTCATTGACAACACACACACTAGATTCGATTATGGGTCTGGTTATTTGCTGAATCCTGACATATGTACAAACTATTAGGGATCAAAACAACCTCACCATGAACCAAAGAGAAGACTGAAATAAAATATACAACACAATTAGCTTCACCCTGAGCAAGGGATTTGACTACATGACCATCAGAACCCCTCAAACCTAAATTTACCTATGAGTCTATTTCAGATAATTTCAAACGCATTTTTAATCTATTCACAAAATAGGTCAACAATTAAAATTTTAGCCTTAAGGTACCAATATTAAAATCTCTTCAGTTTATTATCACATCTGGTAAATATCAATACAGTGAATACTCTCAAACATGAAAGAACCCCAAAATCTTAACATGCATTCATACATTAAAATATCTCAGCCATAAGCTGGAAAACTTGAACTCTTGTCTTCTGTGAGTGTTCAATACCTGAATCCTGTGCACCACATCACACCAGGGGAATGCTAAAATATACAAAATCGTGAATATGGACTCTTAACTTTAGTGATCTTCCAGGGATTGCCATCAGTTCTAGATGCTCCCTTGCAATCAAAAATGTCCAGCTAACTGTCCTCACCCAGCTGATGTTGTGATTCAAGCTTCCAACCTAACTCATCAATGTTTTCCAGAGGCTACCCAATTTTAACTTTACTTTATATCTGTTCAGAGAAGAATCTAAAAAAACCAAACAAAACAAACAAACAAAAAACCCCCAAAAAGTCCCCCCAAAAAAAACCTCAAACCAAACAACCCTGGAATCCCCCCAAAACACAACCCCCCAACCAAATAAAATGGGAAGGGAAGGNACAAAAAGGCAAAAAATCCCCAAAAGTAAAGCTCTCCTACATTTAGGAATTTTTTTTTCCTAAATGGAGAAATAGAACTGCTGCAAAGAACACCAGCAGATTGTTAATTTATTTTATAAGCACAGAAATTGTAGAGGGTAGCCCCAGATACCATGATCCTCTTGTTCTCATAAACTTCTCAGACTTACAGGTGGAGGCATAAATTGCCTTTTGATTGCTGTACATCAACAATTTAGGGGAAAATAAAGGAAAAAGTCTAATGCGCATATAAAGGAGTAAGACAGACTACAAATTCAGAGAAAAGTAAATTTCGTTTAATGGCATTAGAAAACCTGTTTAAACATTTTAACTGTGTATTTCTCAGTGAGTTGGCATTGATTTTCTTACAGGTTACTGTGCCTTTGTACATAAATGGAACACATAATTGTTAGAACTATACAGCTGAGTTCTGTGTGGCTGTGCTTATCACGTGACTAATCAGTGGTGTACACAGAAATAAAATTTCTTGGGAAACAGATTTATGCACTCAAAGGTTGTAGGGGATACCTGTGTGGACAAAGACATTTATGTATGATACCTGGCCAGAGTTCAAGATTCATGCTACTAAATATTCACCTGGGAGAATTAAAATTACTTTATGTGTGGCAATGTGTCAGAGACAGGGTGACTAAAAAAAGGGAAGGTTAATTTAGAGCATTTTCTTGAATAAAAAAAAAGCAGCTATTCAGTAATAAAAATGAAGATGAATTGAATAAAGACAGCTCCAAGCACAAGAGTGCTCCTAGCACCACTGCCAGTCAAAAGCACATGGATGTAACATTGCCCTGAAAAGGTCATCAGTCCATCTGTTTCTTTGGCAGAGGTGACAACCAGCCCACATGGATTACTCTCTCCTAACAGTATTTAACATTCCATAATCCTCAAACCAAACAGAGCCAATCCCATAAAAATCCAGGGGATATTCTAAAGAATTTCTATGGTATTGCCCCACAATGGGCTTGAGGATCACAGATATTATTCTATGGTAAAAAAGCACTGATTTTAATGGTGTCTGATCACCGAGGTCCTCTAAATGAAATTGTAAATGATATCTCTATGTAGACAATTATTTCAATTTATCTGAACTTACAGTGAGTTTTATTATAAATAATTTAAAACAGAAAATGTACAACATACATTGAACTATTTGCTTTAATCTTATCATTTGTTGCCCATTTTTACTCACAAATGAAAATATTTCCATGCTGTTTATAATTCATGTGATTTCAGAGACTTTTGTCATTTGGATTAAGGTATTGTCAGATTTGAGTAGACTCTAGTGCATTTACCCATGACAGATTTATTAAAAATGTAGTAATTACTTGTGATAGTGAAACAACTGCAGTAAGAAAAATAAAACCTTGATTAAATAACACCTGTACCTTTGACTAACACTGCTGACTAACTTGCTTGTAACTGTGCTTCTGTATCAACACAGAAATTAATGATTGCGATAAAAAACCCACTAGAAATTTCATTGTGAATTTCAATTTTAAGAGAGTGTGTGTTTCTTCCTAATCGTTCTTGGGCTTAAGCTGATAAGCACCCAAAACCAAAGAACATGAAAGACTCTATGACTAACCTTCCTTCCTTCAATCCTACTGACATTAGAAGACATTAAATACTAACACAAGCAAGGCTTGACAAGCAACATCATTAAAATCTTCAAGGCTACTGTAAATAGATTAACTCACAATATTTGCACATGGTCTAGATACCTGCTACAAGAGGGCTGAGCAGAACTGAAAGCTGCATTTCAAGCAAGTGGTGCAGATGATCTGAAATTAGCTCCTGAAGAGCCTATGTGGGAACATTCCTGTTCCCAGTGGCTTAAATAAAGACTTCCAGGACTGCACACTAAACTTTGTTTCCTCTGTGACCTTGGTCAGGGACCTAGGTAAACACATGAATCTGTGGTGTGACAGAAAAAGGTACATGACCTGCTGCTGACCAAACCTCCACATGCTCTTGGGCAATGCTATATATCTGAGGGAATACTGAGCTGATCCCAAAGACCTTTTGCTTTCTTAGAAAAATACCATCCACAGAAAAAGATGGAATACACCCTCACATATAAACATGCTACTTACAGTAAGTATCTCTTAGGGAGGAGGAGTTGCATGTTTGTGGTTCTAGTTAGCCTGAGGAACTGGGATACTGCTCTCGCTAGTAGGCAAAGGGCTTGTGTTAAGTGTCAGTAGTTTCTGGAATTCCTATGAAACTACAGCACTGCAAGACATAAGAAAGCAAGATTTATGGGGTCAGCAGAAGCAACTCAAAGGAAACACACTATGAACTGGAGGTTCAAGTGATTCCTGACCCAAGGGGACTTTAGGCTGGGGGGGACACATACACATTTAATTCACATCCTAGCTCAGCCCACTGCAATTTGGTTGCCTGCCTACACTCTACCATTAGAGCAGTAATAGGCCTTGCAGAAATGAATGCAAGCCCTTCCATTCATGAATGAAGCCCTTCCATGGGCTGGAAGGTATATCCTGCCTTTTGTGACTGAAATCTTTTTAAACATACAACCAATGGAGAAAACCAGTGGAAGCAGATGGCACGGGGCAATGGGAGAAAAGAAACAGATTTGCAGAGAACACGGAGGAATCATGGGGAAACTAGAGCATAAAGCTGGGAATACTGGACTCTTCAGTGACTTCAACTGGTTGTCTGACTGGAGTGATTAGATAAAATCAGGGGATTAAATACAGGGATTTTATTACTTTGTTCAAGCCTGTGCACTTTTCAGGCTAGCTGAAATAAGACAGGTTTTTGTTTTGCTTTCAGGGTTTATTCATTTGTAATTCCTATGAAGCTTCTGTATTTGTTTACTTCACCTGTTTTATACCCCAGATGTGATAAACTGTAAGCTTAGAGCACTAATAAGACTGGAGCTCTGTGAAAGTGCAAGCTTCTGGGAAATCTGAGGGTTTAGCTGAGAGAGTAATGTAAAGAGCTAACAACCTAGACACAAGACAAAGCACAGGGTGACCAAAGGGGAAAAAAAATCAAAAACCATGCTTAGAGCCAGTATAATTTCAAGGGAAGCTTAAGTATGTATAAACCCCCACGAGGAGCTGCAAACCAAGAAGCATGCTCAGTATTTAGCTCCGTCGGGGCAATGTGACAATTTCTGACAGAGAACTACAAGTTACAAATACCAAATATGCTGAAATGGACTTTGTGGCCTGAGGGTCTGTCTTATGAGAGGAACAGTGTGTGATCATCCTTCAAGTTAGCATGCACATAATGTATTCTCTGATCAACACAGCACTTTGTGTCTTCGCCAGCACATCACTGCTACCACGAGCAGTGTGTGTCTGCCAAAGGAACAAAGAAGAATACCGGGAGTCTTTTTAACTGCGTGCCAAAAGGATCCCTGTCCTGAAATGGCAGAATTCCCAACTATATCACAGTACCAGACACAATCTTGGTGTCATATCGCAATAGTGTCCTTCAATAGAAGAGATTTAGCATCTCCAGTATTTCTTTGTGAAGAAATCTCCAGTCTACCCTCTATTCGCCATTGTTCCATTTATTTATGCATTTTTAATTAATCTACATAAAACAAAAAATGCCTTCTAATTTTTCATTATTTAAGTTAATTTGAAATCTGATCTTCTCTGTGTAAGTATCTGCATAGACTTCAGGATACAACAGTGATTTTCCCTAATTTGCCAAAAAAAAGATCACCTTTCATTAACAGTGTTTTCCTTTAAAATGTACAAAGACTGTAAGCAGTCGCGACACATAAGCTCAGGACTTGCAATGATAACTGAGCTGTGATGAAAGACTGGACAAAACTTCTAAATCCTTGGTTGGTATCAGACATGTAACAAAGACTTATGTTAATAGAGCTATGCAATTCACAACATTCTGTACTGCTAATAAAATAACTTGCATTTTTTGAGATCAGTCATAGACAGAATAATAGCAACCAGATCTTTGAAAAGATCCACATTTATTTTAATGTAAAATTATTTTCTATGATTTTCTATACCTGTTTGCTTGAAGTGAAATACTGAGGTTGAAGTATACACGCAATAGAAAACAAACCTTAGATATGTAAAAAATAATTTGAAATTATTGCACAGCATTACTGCAAGGATTTTTTGAAATGGCAGTTACTAATCACTGAAACCTAATAATTGCTATACAATGTTTCTGTAGATCACCAAAACATCTTGCGTGCTTGTTTTGGAGTTCTAACCTCATGACATCTGAGTAAATTATAAATTCCATTGTTAAGATTATCTTTCTGTTGTATTTTTTGATAACTTCTACTATGTATCCAAACATCCTTTAGGGGTATATATTCTTCCACAGTTCATGTTGTAATAAATATTATCTTCCAATACTTCATAATTTAATGCTCTCTTCTTAGGAAGAACTCCCTGACAGTGGCTGTGGCTGTCATCTCAAATGACTGTCAACTTTGTGTTCAGACACACATTCTAAAGATAAATAAAACCCCAAATTTACATGAAAACAAGAAATAAAGAGCATCTATTTCTACAGCAGTTGTTAGTCATAGCCAAACATCAGCCAACTGCTCCTAAAAGAATTCTTGTTTTTATCCAGATGTGTCAAGTGTGATACCATTTGTCAAATGCAAATCGATAATGTGACACTATTTCTTTCTTTTCATCTAAAAAAATGATGCAAGTTTTAGAATGCTAAAATTTTGCAACAAATTCTATGGTAGTTTCTGGACACATTCAACAGAAAGGGGAAAAAAAAGAAGTACAACAATGATAACCACTGCCATTCTTCATTATTCTAAATGTATTTTAGTTTAGCCCTGTATCGCAGTACATACAGCACTGCAACTGCCATTAAAAGGCCTCAGGACATGTCAAGTATTGTCTGAACTTGTTTTGTTCTTCCTGGAGCTTTGTTCAGCTTGTTTAATGACCACAGAGCTATTGCCTGGTTTGTTTAACTTTTGCTTATCTTTGTAGAGCCGTACTCTTTTCACAGAAGGCAGCAACAAAGAGTTGCTCTGTACAGAACCTGTTTTAACTATTTCACCCCAGCACAACGATGCAGTGCAGAGGAGCACAGGGCTGGCAAAGAACAGGCTTTGAGAGCAGAGGTGTCCAGCTGCCCAAGCAGAAGACAGTGGGTGCAGTGCAGGGGAGCACAGGTCTGGAAGGGCCAGTGAAAGGCAAATGACGGCTCTGGGGATCCCCCAGAGCTAATGAATCATACACTGATGACCACCTAAAGCAGTGCAAATCTGAGAACTAGACAAAACTGGGTTCCAGGATAACAAAAGCACAGAATATTTATTGAACTTATATAAGGCAGTCCATATATAGTAAATGAATTGTTATTATTGATATTTATTGATATTGATTTGTTTGATTGCAATTTATTATTGTTGATGGGATTAATTTCTAATTATATTTAGAGAAAATATTTTTAATAATAAAATAATGGTTTTCTATTCTAATATTGATTAGATGTATTTCAGGAACCCACATCTCCAATTGAGCGCATTTACCAGCAAAATGCTTTTAATTAAATCCCACTTACATGAATAATGATGTTGATTCAATGAGTTTATTTATGTACAAGTGAACACAAAAGCAGGAATTTAGTAATATCTGAAAAATATTTAGATGCTACATCCTGGCATGCTTGGATACCCTGTCATGTCTTATTTATTCTACAAATTCAGTTATTGTAAAGTTACTGTACATATAATGTTACCAGACTAAAACCTATTTTTTGCAACAATTCAAATTTCACATGGACAAAAATCCATTATCCAAAAGCTTAAAAACATGAAATAGTAAATAAATGTCAGAGTCTTTAATTCTTTTCGTCTATTTCATCTGCAAAGCAACCAGTAAACTCACATGTTCACTTCAGCCACCAGAAAATACTCAGGGAAAACATGGATTTGATTTTCGTCAGAACTATGAGGGAAAAAAGACTTTCAGGTTGAGCAGTAATGGCATAATCTATGTACACTAAGTAACAGTGTGACACTGATTGCCAAGCAAAACTTTGACGTACTCATCCTCATAACATTACCAGAAGGCAAGGCAGTACTATTATGACAGCACCACGGGAAAGGAACATCAAAAAGCATTTACAAAAGAAATCAAGTAAGTTTACATTCCTTATCATCACTTTCAAGACCCCCATTGAAAATGAGGACCTCCAAAATGTTCATCCCAGGGCAGCCCACACCTGCTGGTGTTTAGGAGCCTCGAGGCAACCTGAGCAAGGTGTACACAAAGGTCTGGAAGTTGCCTCACAGTGAGAAGTAGCAAACTCCTGGGCAGAGTGATTCCAAAAGGTGGTCTTGGATCATACCAGCTTGACCAACCTTTTCACAAGGCACAATTAGAGATGGCATCCTCCTTTTATAGGGGCACCTTCCTTTTATAATCTTCTGTATATGAACTGTCAACCCAAACCTGAATGTCCTGTAAAAAACTGCAGCACTTGAAGCAATCTGCCTCTGCTTCTCAGAAGGTTCTGTCCGGTCAAGGAATAGGAATATTGTTGATTTTTCCCAATTATGAGGCTGCTCCAATTTTCATGAAAATATTAAAAATTCACTGAATACATAATTGAAAATTCATTTACAAGACAGGGAAACACTGGTTCCAGAGCAGGCTCCAATTATTTTTAGGTACATTAAACTCTCCCAGGACAATAATCAAACTTTTCTGAGTATAATTATGCTTCAAGAGGTATAACCAGTATCTATTGCATTTATGAACCTAAATAATAGCAAAATCCACTGAAGCCCTATGGCCCCATACATAACTCTCTCAATGTTATCTATTACAGGGATTGGCCAATATCCCAGCCTTGGCACATTCCTCCCTTCCAAGGAGAGTGAAACTTTACGGTACTCTGTATTACTAGTGAATTCCTAGACACTTGATGCAGACAGAGCAGCTGGACAAGGTTGTGTACCCACATTACACCTGCAGTGCTGAACGTTTTCCCTCTTCTCCTTTGTCAGTGTGAAGCACATCTATCAACCTTCAAACACACCAGTACGGAGCATCTGTATGTTTGCCAGTTACTGCAGACATTGGCCAATGCCACAGAACAAAAAAAAAACACTTCCAAGGATAAAAAACACAACTTGTTGCAGTTCCAGCTGAAGTGCCTAGCTTTGCAGACAATTAAAATCTTCCATGTGTACAGTACAGAAGGGAATGAAAAGAATAGGATAGAGAAGCAAACACTACTTAAAAAAAAAAATTAAAAAAAAAAAAAAGTGAACCATTTAGGATTCAAATAAGTATTTCATGGATTTAATTTCATCCTTTCCTTTCAGTATTCATGAAATACTCAGACTTTAGCTTTTCCAAAAGCCTTTCTGGAAAAAGCATTCCTGCATGAAGCAATACTATTTCTCATAATCAATAAATAGCATGAATTAGATTCTCTGGTTTTCTAATCTGTAATTTAAACCCTTTCTAACTGCACTACTGGAATGAGCTACAAAGGCTTTGCTGACTTATCCCCAAGCACTCTGTGCACACTTTCATAGTGATCTGCACCATTCTTTAATCGTCAGTGGAAAACCCTGGATAAACATGTATCTTGGACTCTATTTTGAAGGATCTGCCAGTAATACTGTAATCAAACATGGTGCAACTGCCTAGAAACACAGTATTATGTAACTGGCTGCCAACCTGTCCAAAAGAGCAGGCAAGGGTAACATGTATGGACCACTTTTTGATAGACTTTTGTACCTAAGCAAATATAAACTGTGCCGAACCAGCACCACTGCTTCTCCCCATCTCTTTTCTGTGCCACTCTGAGGTTCCAATGGAAGCTTAGCTGGGCCACTATAGCACACTTGCTCAACATCAAGATCATACATCTGAAAAGCCTAAGGTGAATAGTTTTCTACTTGGCTGGTGTACTGACATAACTCAGCAAAAGGAAAGCAGTAAAGCCACAATATGGCCTCAGATTCTCACAAGCAACTTGTCATAGCATACCTCAGAGGATGACAATGGCTAACAAATTCCTATTTAACAGAAGGAATGTACGTGTATCCCTACATAATAATTACAGTAATGATTATGTAGGTGCATCCCTACATAACTGATGAATGATCTAGCAGTACCAGTCAGCTCCCAAAATTTTCACATCTCCCAAAGAATTAAAGAGAGCAAATCAGCGAAAATCGCCCAAAAGTGGGTGACATGTTCACCCCATTGTCACCGATTTTCTAATCAGCTACCAGAAAATGGATGCTATTCAAACTTTGTATTTTTGTTGTGGTTTCTGCCATTTCTAGGAGATATAAATAAAATTTGGACTTAATTACTGAAAATAGCTTGCTTCCAAATTTCAGCTGCACACAATTTCAACACCATCAAAGAAATACTAATTTGAGTGCATCATATGCCTTTTTTCCCCTCCAGATAATGAAAAAGAAACTGAAATAAAGCACACAGAGAGAGACTAACCAGCTAAAACTGAAAGAAATGCAGCAAGAAGTTACATAACTAAGTGTTTTTGAAAGTACATCTGCTTTCTGCCCCACCAAATGTCAAGGATGGTTTCCAAAGTAAAACTGCAAGGAAGAAAAAAAGAATTTATAAATAAATATTATGTAATAATTTGCTTTTGGTAGTACAAACACGTTATTACTGTTTCACACCTCCTTCTTGGGGTCAAATCTAATCTGTGTTTAGACCAAATTATATTGATAGAATGGTGAATTTGTCTTCAGTAAGGACAATAACTTGGCCTTTGCAGAGGAAAGTAACAACATGGATCTCCCATCCTGTTATTATTGATTGTTCTTATTAATTCTGATGGTGGCTAGTCCATCAGAAAACTGTGTCAGTAATTTGACAAAAACTTTATTTATAACTTCTCTAAAAGATTAACAAAACTGAGAATGACTTTGAAAAATTCTACTGTCTTCCTCTTGAGATTAAACTAACATCAGAAAGGGCTGAAACTCTAAAATATTCATAAATCAGTGATGCATAATTTGTAAATTTGTATTTTATATAATGTACAACTTTCTCTGTCCTAAAGAGCATTTTATATTTCTTGTTAACAGTGAATGCAAATAATGCTCAATGGAATTCTGCAGTGACCTTTGTTTTATTACAATTACTGCATACTTATAAATGAACAACTAAACTCCAATTTGAGAGCTACAACAACTTTGAGCTGGAATCTTTTGATAAAACACAACTGAATAAACTTCATAGATTTAATTCCCTAAGAAGAGAAAAAGAAAGCCTCCTCTGAAAATTCCCCTGTGTATACCCACAGACAAAGCAGATTTTTCCATGCTTTTGCAAGCAGAAAACTAAACAAAACAGCAATATGGACAGATTTGAACAGAAGAGGATAAATTGCTTTAAAAAGAGCACAGGAGAACAGATTGAATGTAAAACATCATATAATCACTGTATTATATAAATGCATAAAATAGAAATACACAGTTATAAACCACTGCATAATAATAAAAAATGCAATACCTGCGTTATGTCATAATATAATTCCATGTAATGTCACTAAGATTTAACAATTGAAATCCCACTATGTAAGCAGAATCTACATCAACTTCTGCTAATGACTGTTCTATACTGGAACACTTCCACATCTGCCAAAAGCACATGAAAATCAGAGGGCAAGATCCAAAATACAGTAAACATATTGTGGACCTTTTCTACCCAGACAAAGGGTAATTGGAAGAATTTGAAGACAAAAGGCACAGCTTACTGGTACGAGAAAGGCCAACAAGGTAGGCATGACTGATGTGAAATACCTGATGGTGCAGAACTCAACATTATCAAGCACTTGGTTCACTGGAGGCAGCAGCAAGACAGTTTGAATTCTGTTCCTAATTTGGATACTTGCTTTGACTTCATTCTGAACACTTAATTTGTTTCTATACCTTGCCCATTCTTTATCACTGGTTTCTATTTACACCCCACGTTTCTTAGAGTGGAGGTTTGTAGTAGCATTCATGCCCAGTTGAGAGCAGGTCTTCCAATGTCTGAGTGCAATAATGTACACAAACAGAGGTTTAATTCAAGCAAAAATGACAGGTTCAGAAACTAACTATTGGGTCATCCTATTCAACTGAAGCCATGAATGTTTTAAACAAGCAGTGAGTTGATGAAAACTGCTCTTCAAATCCTATACAGGACACCTGTAATCCCTCCTAAAGCAAACATTAGACTGAAGGGGGCTGATTGTTCCCAAAAAATATGCCAACTGATTAGTGTGTAAGAAGTGCTGAACAAAATACTGATAGAATCTGTGATACCAAAGAAATTACTGCCTAGAGAGAGGGAAGTACATTTACTCATAAAGTATTTAAATAACTGGAAGCAAAGCCATTTACATAGGCTTTTTTGTATTGTAAAGGAAATGGTCTGGGTATTTTCCTTTTTCAAAGCATCAGACAATTCACTTATGGATTTGATCCAAATCCCACTGAATTCCATACACATACATGAAGTGCTGATTACTCTTGCACACAAACTTCTAAACTTTACGCCAATACAAGAATCTTCATAGTTTACTGAAGTAAATCAGGTGGAAATAATCAATACAGCACAAACTAAAACAGACTTATTAGTGAAAACCCCATATAATAATTTAAAACAAAGATAAGGCTTATTAAAGGAGGTGCTGATCATAACTGCTTTTTCTACAGTGCACTGCTTCAAAAAAAGAACTTGAAATAAAACACACATGACTGTGATAAAGCACCCTATAATGAGTGGTTCAGAATGACTCAAATATGTACTAAAAGTATAAAGTTTTAGGGTGACATTTTCTTCTACCAAAGTAAGTCAAAATAGGGCATATTATGTAGCACATGGGAATCCACAGGAGGTTTTAAAATATTTCCTTCCACGGGGAAGTAGACTCACAAACATGATCTCTTTAGCTGATTCTATTAATGTTTCTATGGTATTTTTGGCCATGACCATTTTAGCAGGAACAATATTTATGCAAAAAAAAAATTACTTAAAGTGAAATTACTTTCCTTTAGAGTCTAGATTTTCACTGAGATCAAACCGCTCACTACAATGCAATAACAAAACTGCTTAAAACTGCTTATAACCTAAATGGTAACTACTTATTTCAGTATACCAGTTTAAAGTTTTTAAACAATATTTTGTAAAACATAATGAAAAATATTCTTTAAAAGTGTGTTTTTCCCTTAGTGCTCATCCTCCTTTGTCCCCATGAACTCATGAATAAAAGGGCCATTGCAAGCAGAAGGATATAAAAATTATTAAGCCTCTTTCAAGTATATTACTGTACTAATTCAATATTTTGGACAACCGTTCTATTTATTTTTGATTTTCTAAATTTTACTTTAGTCTCAAATAGTTGTTGCACACTAAATATTAAATACGCCTGTCAAAGTATATGGTTGTTAGACTCCATTTTGTAATTTTTGATCTTGCTAGAGAAATCTTTCACTGATTTAACAGTTTTAATCCTGTGATGGAGCCATGATATGACAAGTTGTTACTGACTATGACTTCCTGACTAGGGATGTCCAGCCTACTCATCAAGCCAGTAACCTTAGGGCATGTGATGAATATTATGAATTAATCTCAAATGTGTGCAACAAGAAGTGGGCATTCATGGAATGGCACATAAATAAACACATATGTGTCATGAAGGTTCTACAAAACTGTCTGCATCCTGCATCTTACTATTATTTAACAGTGTGACATAAACTATTATTTTAAAGACACATTTATTACAGTAAATCCTCTGTTAAGATCTCTGTGTTGTCAGGTTTGAAATCAGGAAAAAAAAAAAGATCATTTGCTGAATACTGAGATGCTGGTACAGAGTGAGCTCTTAGAATTTCTGACAAAGTAGACCAATGCTGCATTTCTAGCATAATAAAATATCCCTACTAAAATTATTTTAGACCATCTGAACATGAGATACAAGATTAAGCCTGGAGCTCCAAATGCTGAGATTTAATAAACGTGAACATCCCTTATCTTCTCTTGGATGCAAGTAACAGGTCAAAGAATTATTTTCTTTCTTTTAGGAGGAACCCTCTCAGATTTGGCAGTAAACACAACAGGAAACTCTATAGTTTCTGTCTAAGTAACTGTTACAAAACCTCATAATAATATTATGGCCACAATAAGAAAAAAGATTTTTGGATTCTCTCTTGGGTTGACTACATACAAAGTCTTTACATGTCTACTAGACTTGGAACTGAGCCCTGTCTTTTTGACAGAAACTTCATGACATACTTCAGTCACAGCACTGAAGATTAAGAGAACAAATTCCCCACAGCCCTTAAATTTAGGACCCCACCAAAGCATTCATTGAGATCTATTTGCCAGTGCTTTGATCCAGGGTAAGCATCTCAAATGCAAAGCCACAGAAAAGATACAAGGAAACTAAGTAAAGGGTCTAAGGGAAATGGTAGCAATTTTCAATATTGCTTTAATCGATGACACCAAAGATGATCTTCCTACAGAAGAAATGCTGAATAAACCACATATTTCCAAACCATTTTATTAAAAAACAATAGTTACAGCTTCTACTTTTTTGACCTAGATCCTTTCATTGTTCAACATTTCAGCACATTTAGAAACACAATGAGCCATTGTATACTTGTCATGTCTTTTGTAAAATGCAACACTTCTTAAAAAGGAGAAATACTAAGTTTCATCCATTTTCCTAAGCCATTTATCATATTCAAAATTGTAAAAATCTTCAGAGGTTCAAAACAGAAACTGCTGGCTTTAATCTAAATGCTCTCTATTTACATAAGGGTTCTAAAATATGACTGGAAATAGTTTTGGAAAAAGATTTTACACCTCATTCAGTCAAGCTTGATGAAAGCAAATCTGACGGATGGGAAGGTTTGCACAATGCTTAGAAAGCTGTCAGGTCTTGGCAATTCTTTTCCAAAAGTCACTTACAGGCAATGTCAGTACAAAACCTCAAAATAATGCAGAGATTCACAAAACTCCAGTCTTACCAAATCTAGAGCACTCTCTCAATAGTAAAGTCCATTTCCCTCAGAACTCAACTTACACTAGCAAAACTGTACTTTCAGCTGCCACTATGAACCCTAACAACCCTTTCTTAGTTCTTGGTCTGCCTTATTTATGCTACCTGTGCCAATATAACTTGAACTAGATTTTCTGTGAAAACAAAATTTGTATTTCTTGCCTTCACGTTCACTGACAGAAGTGATGAACTGCATCACATTTGTAGCAAGAATATCCTACATTTTGATCCCTCAAAATAAGGCCTTGATCTGAACCACAAACCAGCTTTTTACAGATATACCTGACTGATGTGCTTAATGAATGTGAGTGTATCTACAGAAAACAAAGACTGAACACACCTCTCTCACAGATTTTAGCCTTCTGAGGAAAGGGAGAAAATGCTTTAGACACTGAGTGGAAAACAAAAAGCTTACTGCTAACTGAGAAGTACTGTGAGGCTTAATTTGCAAACTGTGTATAACTTTGAGTAAAAATCTGATGAAAAATTTCAAAGTGCATTAAAGCTATTAAACACAATATTGAAGTAATTCTAATACTGTAAAATTTTTCATCAATACAATACTGGCTCCACTACACAGAGTGAAAAACAAATCAAACCTTCCACCTACCAAATAAAATTTCCACCCTCTCTAAGAATGGCATTGCTCAAGCTCATAAGCAGGAAAACCCAAGAGTAAAGGCAAGAATTAAAATATGTCTGAAACTGGAAGCAATATATGCTGGAAACATGTTTCAAAATTCAAGGGAAGATAAAAAACCAAAGAAATGCTTGCCCTAAGCTTCCTCTGTCCTTTCAACTAAGTACATTTCTGAAACAGATGCTCTAGCCTGGATACGCTCAACCCTTTGGAATTTAGTGTATTTTGGGGAAAGATGTTACATGTGAGATGGGGAACCCAGTGCGTCCGCGCTCCCTCGCCCCCAGCCCCGGCGGGAGCCGGTGCCAAGGGCCGGGAATCAGAGGCAGGGCGGAGGACGGCTGCGCCTCTCGGTCCCGGTGGCCGTGCCTCCCGCGGCAGATCCCGCCGGGCCCGCGTTCCGCCCCGCGCTGTTTGCGCTCTCCCCTGGGGCCGCGGCTCCCCGCGGTTCCCGTGGCTCACGGCGGGGCCGAAGGGGCGGGAGCGGCGCCTCCCACCCGCGCAGCGCCCGCGGCTGCCTCCGCCTCCCTGGGCGCTGATTAGCTCTGAGCGATGTTAAATACCAGCCCTGCCACTGAACGAGCTTCTCTAGGAGATTTTCACGGCAGCCGGGCCTCCCCCGTCCTTTAGAACCGTTCTGGCCCCGCGCTGCTGGGTGCGGGAGAGCGCAGGCACGGGACGCTCCAAGTGTCCCGCTGGCCAGCCTTCCCCTCCCCCGGCCCTGCCCTTGGCCGCTGGCACCGCGGCAGCTGGAGCAAGTTCAGCTTTTCTTCTCCCACAGCACTGGGGCTTGGCTGCCCTTAAAGAAAATCCTCTCCTAACAACGTGTCAATGTTACATTCCTCCACAAAGCAACTTCTATTAGGGGGGCTGGGAGCTTGGCACTGCCTCGCTACAGACTGAGAGCTTTGTGGCTATGCAAAAACAAGGAGAGAGGGAACATTTCCTGCATTAAAATGCAATACCCCAGGCTCGATGATTTATCCCCCCCCTCCCCCATTCCCTCTGAAGGACCCCCTCGCCAAAAGCCTGCATCCAGAGCCCCCACCTATGTTCGACCCGTGCTTTCCCTGCCTCACAATCCTTCAAAGTCCTTCTAAAAATCGTCCTCCTGCCTCAGCCTCCCCAGAATGTGAGGCTAAAACCGGAGGTATGTAGCAGAGGGACAAGGTGGAAGGCTGCCATGCTAACTGCTAGTCCCCTGTCTTCCCACCCTTCTACAACATCCCCCTCCCCTTTTTCCAGCAGGGACATGAAGCAGCTGCTGGGACTGGAGCAGCTGCTGGGAATGACACATCAACCCCCTCCTCGCTAATACTGCAATGAGATTCTGAGCCTTCCTCTCTGGGAGCTGAGGCTGCCTGGAGAATGGGTGCAGGAGCAGCCCTGGCCCCTTCCCAGAGCTCCCAGGAGATAAAACCAGCATGTCCTGCCTGCCCGGTGCCCAGTGCCTCGCCTCTCCAGGCATCCCAGGCAGAAGCTTCACCCTAAGGAACTGCATTTGCTCTTGGTTTATTTGCAGGTTGCTGAGGTCTGGCCCAGGGACCAGGTGTCCTGAACATGGTAAATCTCTTGGTCTTTTGGTCAGGTTGCCTGCATGCCTTTGGAAATGTTTTCCTTGCAAAGTCGAGGGATCGCATCGGGAAGGCCAAGGTTTTGCAGTTGCGTGGTTGTTGTTAAGAGGTGGTGAGGGCAGAGTGATTTCTGGCTCACCACCTGTGGGCACTACTGTAAGTGAGGCCTTAAAGCAGATGGATCCTACTTGTGAGGAGTTTCAACGGTGCTCAGCAGGACTATGTGCCGTAGGTTAGGCCAGTTTAGAAATGAAAATGCAGCCTTCCCTGCCTTTAAGGGAGTGTGCATCTTCTCCAGCCCTTTCGCCTCATCTAGAGGAGAGCCAGAGTGGAGAGCAACTGAAACGAATGTGAGCGTTAAGGAGAGCTGGCAGCAGGACTTACACACTGGCATGGCATTCAGCCCCCCCTCCAAGAAGCTGTACCTACCTTCTTTTGGCGGCCGCTTGGCTTCTCTGGTGAGATTGCAGACCTGGGTGGTTTGCAGCTCCTGGGTCAGGCAGCCCTCCGTCTGCTCGTTGAGGGGCAGCACCACGTTATTGAGCAACACCAGGGACTGGTCGTCTATTCCCCATTCTCCCAAATGCTGAGGGCAGGTGCATTTTGTATACATGATCCCACAGGACTCGGTTCTCCCGTTTTCAGATTTCAAGCAGCTCTCCAACCAAGTGCATAACACATGGCACCCAAACTGGCTTGGGCTCACCTTGTTCAACACCAAAAATTCAAAGAAGGATTTTTGGTCTTCTTCTTTCTTGTGTAATCCTGGGAAGTTGATAGGATAGACACGACGTATCTGAATAAAATTCTTATCGTACTGCAGAAATACAAAAGCATTCTTGGAGTTGCAGAGCTGCATTATAGAATGGTTATTTTTTAAAAGATCCTTTATTTTTTCATGAGAAAAATGATCAAACTGATAAGCCAAGAGGGAAAAGTTGGAGCAGCTGAAGTCCTTTTTGGAAAATTTCAGGTAAATACTATATTTGGTTGGATCTGGATTTTCCAGCGTCCAAGTGCAGTTTGTGAAGTTTTTAGGAAACATTTCACTTACAGAATACGATCCATAAATGACCCCCTTCACCAACGTGGAACACCAGAAGTCTTGGGCAGCATTAAATCCAAACATAACCAGTAGATAGGTGGAAAATATATAAATCAGCAAATTACGAACAGCCTTCATCCTATGTCATTTGGCCTGCAGGAGATGAAATGAAATAAAAATGCAAGTAGAATTCTTCACGCATAGAAAACCAAACTCCTTCCAATATTCGAGCCAGCTGTTCTCAAGCTTGCAGTTAGAGCCCCTTTCAGAAAGAAGGGCAGGTAATTTTTATTTTATAACGCAAGGGCCGGGGTTGCCGCTGTGTGCACAGCGCCATCACGTGGCCATCGCCGCAGACACGTCTGCCAAAGACAAATTAAAACTCAACATCTATTAGATTATTAATAGGAATGTCCTCTCCTCTCTAGGATTTAGTCATCATGGCGTGGAATAGAACTGCTCAACTTAAGTAAAAACCTAGATGCCTTATCTGACAGACCAAGAGAAGAGAAATTTATTTATTTACTCATTTATTCAAAAAGTAAATAATTAATCTGCTATAGTTATGTATGTGCATGTACGATATGCACATGCAGAATTTCACCAGAATAGAACAAGAAAGCTGGTAGAATTTGTTATATATGATTTTTCTCTTAAGTCTGAGAAGTAACTGAATTATTACAGCTAAAATTTAAAAATGCACCAATTACTATTTGTTACAGATGGAACATTATCTCCCATATGCCTACATGTCTTCACCCTAGCTGCCTGGTATACAGAGGTCTCTAAAAAGGCAAATAATACTGAGATTAATGTATTAATAAAATTTTGACACTATTGAAGAAAGAAACAAAGACAGATGGATATAACTACTGCTGGGCTGACACAACCACTAAATGCCTGCTTTTTAAGGTAATAATTTCAATGTGCTTCAGCCTCTAAGGATATATAAAATGGATCACAGTATTAGTATTACAATCAGTAGCTCTATATAACTGGGCATGCTACAGCAGGATCTCTGCACCTATTGGACTGCACTTGCCCTCTTATTACGAATTACTTGTACTGTCTGATTAGCTCCTGTGTTTTGCAGCCGTGCACTTGAACAATGAAAGAAAATATTACATTTCCTCTGCTAGTATCTCCAAATAAAGCTGTTTTACTGCACCTGCCAGCCCTCACAGTCTCCACATGCTCTGTTCTTTTAACAGTGGCCTAGGTTCATACAGCAAACCTGAGTTATATTTACCTCTGTAATGATATCCAAAAATTTGAGGTTGAAGGTTTTCAGCATTAACCTTTGAAAAGTTGCTTATCTCTTACAAATGAGTAGTTTTTCACCTTCTGCTCTTACATACAAGCAGAAAGAAGTGAGACCAACCTAATTTCAAAACTCTCTAGACTGCAGTCTCTTCCACTGTTGCTCTGTAAGCAGAGGCACACACACACATAGGCACGGTTACTGAGTTTTGATGTGTGTCTGTGCCTAGCTTTTCATCTCCTCACCAAACAGCGAGGCTTCTTCTGTTTCCCATTGCGTAACACACAGCAAGTCACCGGATTAAGCTCCCTTGAAGAGATTTTCCTATCTCCTGGATTATAATGCAAACTCTGAATCCTGAAATGGGCAAAAAGCAGTACCAACTCTAACCCTCTTTATAGCAGAGGTTTAAAAAGAAATAGAAAAAGAAAAGAAAAAAAAGGAGAGCTGCTGCTGGGTCTATCCACATGGTCAGATTTTCTCCTTTCTGAGCATCCGTCTCAGTGAATAACGTGGTTCTCCAAACAGGGCTGGTACAGCATTTAAGGTTTTAAAAAAGAGAAACTTATTGGGAATTCTGGAAACAATTTCCCCTTTGCTGAAGCACTTTGCAGGCAATGCAGTTCTGCGCAGTGTTATTCAGGATGGTGTAGGCGTTGAAAGCCAATGTGACAATAAGTGTCTAAATTAAGAATTCCACCCATGAAAAAGGATTAATTTTATAATCTGGTAAGTAGAAAGGGAGCTTATTTGCTTTTCTGTTTGAAAAGGAAAAAAGCCCCTGACTTTTTCCATCCTGTGTAATATCTGCACTAGAAAAATAAAGACCTCTGCAGTGCTAGGCTGTTTTCTACGAAGAAATGTAAAGCCCTCATTTTAATTGTGCATTTGTTCATGCACGGCTACTGAAACAGAACACTGTGTTAATCCCTGTGTCCCTGTGTGCATTACACACGCACACATGCACACACACACGAACCGAGTGTGCCGGCAGCATCCAGTTAGTTTGCAGCATTGCGAGATGCAGGGTGAACCTGCTCGCTGCAAGGATTAAGACTCTCAGATTAAAAAGATCTTTCTTTCCCATGGAGGAGGGAGTTAAAGAATGGCCACAGAGGCTTAAGGTTGCCCATTTGGGAAAGGGGAGAATCCTCTTCTGCTGAAAAGAAACGGGGATTTAGTTTGGATATTCCCCGAACTGATTTTCTAGGTGACACTGTAGTTTAGCCGAACATAGACGGCGCCATCACTCCATTTATTTTTTTTTCCCCCAACAGAAGACCCACTGACTTCTCTTATTTTAACTTCCTATTAACCTAACAATTCCCCCCACCCCCCACACAAATTACCCCAATCGTGCACAAACCTCAGGTTTTCTCGGTCTTGCTGGAAATTACTCTCAGGGAAGCAGACCTGTCGCAAAACGGACTTCTCTTAACTTTTAAACTGCAGCGCTGAAGTAAATGCGGAGATCATTTCGTATGTGCTGTCTCTCTCTCTATCTTTCAGCAACAGCCTGTCCCCCTCCTCCGCCGCCTCCTCCCCGGAATCCCAAGCTAAAAGCTCTCCAGTCGTAATCCCTGGAAATGGGAAATGGAAATGCCCCGGGCACCCTTACCTTCCACTCCGAAAGCTGTCAGGCTATTTCTCTAAAACACTAGCACCACAGGCACACGTCCCAACAACAGTGATGGAGAGATTCCCCTTCTGACGGAAGCACCGTTTCCCATTTTTCCCGGCTCAGGTTCAAAACCAAGATTTAAAAAAGCAGCAGAAGATAAAAAACGCAGCGAGAAAATCCCCGCACGCCACACGCACACCCCACCGAGGAAAAAAATCAGCTTTGCCTCCGGATCCACCAAATCCAACCACATGAAGGGAAAGAAAACAGAAAAAAAAAAACCAAAAACCAAAAAACAACCACCTCAAACCAGCGAGACTGCAGGGGAAAAAATGGAAGTGGCTGAGCAAGCGAAGGTTTTTTTTTTGTTTGATTTTTTTGTTGGTTTTTGTTGTTTTTTTTTTTTTTTTACTTGAAACAAAGTCTCAGCACAGCAGCGCGATGCACGGCGATGCCAGGCAGTCGACGGTCTGAGAGAAGGACTAAGGCGCTAGTGCGGATTTGTTGGTGGGTTTTGTTGTTGTTGTTGTTGTTGTTATTACTAATAGACTTATTCCTCCTTCCCTCCCCCTCCTCCTCCTCCTCCTCCCCCCCAGCACTAGCGGCCGGACAGCGGCGGGGGGTCCTCGGCTGCCGATGTCGGGAGCGGTGTGAGCGCCGGGCGCGCAGGGAGCACGGCGGCGGCGGCGGCGGCGGGCGCGCGTCTCTGCCGCTGCGTGNCGGCCGCCGTGCCCAGCGCTGGGGCCGGCTGCGCCCCGGCGACAGAAAAACCCGCGGGCGGGCGGCGAGGGAAACGGGGACGCCGGCGCGGAAAGCTCGCGCTTGATCTCCTTCCTCCGGTTTTTTCTGCCAAAGCACAACCTCCCCCTCGCCGCGGCCCCGGGAGCTGTCGGCTCGGGCCCGCGATGCAGATTAACTGATCCAGGGCTCTCGGGATAAACCCTCTCGAACTGCCGCCCGCCTCTGACTAGAAACAATGGCAATTTTCTCAGCGCGGCTGCAATTAACGCCGTGTTTGCTCCCCGCC